>VUQR01028339.1:0-13361 GCA_015108515.1 Hemichromis elongatus
GTCCCAGATATTAACTGGAAGACAGTCTGGATGATCCCCCATAAATATCTGATTGTAAATAAGGTGAAGGAAGTTTCATTTAAAATTCTCCATAAATGTTACCCAGCCAGTCACTACATGGTCAAATTTAAAAAAGACATAAATAGTAGTTGCACTTTCTGTGGGGATCATCCAGAAACTGTGACACATCTTTTTTGGTATTGTTCGTCCACACAGAGATTCTGGAAAGACTTTAGCGGGTTTGTCATTGTGAATATTTTAAGGGAGTTTTCTTTACGATGGGAAAATGTTTTGTTTTGTTTCTTTAAGTTCCCCAGGAAGAATGATAAGTGTTTTTTTATGATAAATTTGTTAATAATCTTTGCCAAATTTTTTATCCATAAATATAAATTTACTAATAAAACACAGTTTTTCTATCATTTTCCTAAGGATGTGGAATTATGCATACGATCAATATCAGACTCCACCAACAAAAAGGCTTTAAAAACAATGTATATATGTGAGTTTTTGCGGGTATTTATATAGTTGTTTTTTGTTTGTGTTCTGTTCCTTTGTATACTTCATCTGTTTGTATGTTGTATACTCATTGTTTTACCAATAAAGTCCTTTATAAAAAAAACAAAACAAAAAACTTTTGTTTGTGTATCCGGTTACTGTTCCACACTAACCGGAAACACGTGACCTCCACAGTAACCGGAAACACGAAAACATGGACGACGCGGTCCAAAAAATTTTGGAAGCTCAAAGACGACCCCACTATTTTTATTTAGGGAACCAAACTTTTCATTTAAGGTCTTAAAGGCGCGATGCTTAGTTCCACCATCCTCCACCTTCACATAATTCACATTTTTAAAAAAGATAATCTGATACAATAGATTGTTGAATATGTTTTGGATCTATTACTTTTGAGAGTAAAAGTCTTTATTTTTAATGATCATCAGAGCACAAAACCTGCTGTGAAAAGTCAGATAAGTTGACATAAGGTAGTTTTGATTTACTTGACTTACTTTATTACAAAATGAAAACATAATATCGATCCATAGAGGTGTAGCTGAGCTATAATATACTGAGTGAGTCACAGTGAACATTCTCAAAACTGCATTGTATATAGTTTTTTTTATTGTGTAAATTTAAGTTTTGTAATACAAGGTTCCACATATCAGTGTTGTAGTGGAGCATTAATCAGTGTGACACCACTTGTAAACATGCTGCATGTTTTGGGGTTCCTAGCCAGAGCTGCATGGACTCCACACTGGTAAGGCACATTTTCTGTAGTGCCTCTGTCTGTACTAAATTATATGTTTCAATTTGGTAAATACTTCTTACAAGTAATAGTTCTTATGGCTAAAGGCCCCCCAAAGTGTTTTTGATTACTTGTACGAGGAAAATAGTAATTGGAACGGGATGAGGAGAGGCCTGCTGTTGCTGTGTGTCACTGATTTTGCTGCTGCATTTTGTCTTTTAGAAAATAAATCCGTTTTCCAACCAGTCCTTGTCTGTCATCACAACGCAGTTTTCCATTTGAAATCCACTACAGAGTCATTATAGAAGCAACATGATAAAGAAGAAGTCTCTGTCGCATATTTTTTCTGTTGTTGATATACTGCATATAAAGTCATACAGTGCTGTGGGGAGGGTTAGGTGGCAAATACCAAGGTCAGAGAATCGGCAGAGATCATAATGAAGTTAGTACAATGATTGCAATAAAGTTTGATGTTTTAGGTAGCTGATAAAAATAGCCATATTCACGTATCTAACTTGATAATAATAATGATAACATAATTAATAGTACTACTACTACTACTAATAATAATAATAACAATATAAAAATACTGATAATAACATTTTAAGTACACAGCTTGCAAACATTTAGTTCATCTATTTGAAACAAGCCTCCCACCATATCAGTGCTGACTGTGAGGATAGGAAACGTATGAAGAGAAATTATGAGAGATCAAATTATTATTCTAAGCTAAGACCGGGCGGTGCACAGCACTTTAAAATCCTCTGTGGAAACTTGATCTCAGCAAAGGTGCAAAAATGCAAAAAACACACACACAAAGGAGCACTGACTGTCACGCACTCCGTCAGACCAGCGCCACACTCTTTATGGAGAGTCACACATTTCATAAATGTCAAATGTTGCAGGAATGACATGAGTGATGCACACACTTCAGCTCAAGTGTAAAAGAGAGTTATACAAAAACTTCCACATCCTGTACATTTTTTACAGATTAAAAAAAAAAATTAAACCGACACAACCGTTTATTTAAACTCGAAATCTAACACCAGCTTAAATTGCACACAATGTGTGAAAGTGATGTCAGCAGACTATATTACAGTTGCAAAGATTTTGCAGAAATTGTGTTCCTTTCAGCGTCCACAAGATGGTGCCAAATATCCATAAGGTGCAAACCTTCTGAGGCGTACGCCAGTCCTGATCTTCTATTTGAATAAACTGGTTGGCTTCAACAAGGTGTGAATATATAGAAGTAGTTATAATCTGGAGGAGTTCATAAAGTGTTTCATTTTGTGCTGTTGTAGAGTATTGGTTTTGAAATGCTAATCCAAACACACCCTAACAACACCATCACAAATATAATCTTGAAAAATGAAGAAGTTTATAGCCTTGCTGTTAAAATAGTCTTTGTCAACTGTCTTCACCCTTCCTTTATCATTCTTCATAGTGGGAAAATGCTTTAACGAGACAACAGCTAGTATAGTTTAGATCAATACATAATACAATACTCTGTTAAAGATTCAAGATTTCATAAGATCTAATCAAGTGGAAAGCAATAAATTAAATAAAGCTACATGGGTCAGTCAATTAAGAAATTGATGCTAAAGGGCATTCAAATATTAAACAAAGATATAATGAAAGTCATAAATTAAAATGCGTTGATTCCTGCGTGGCGATGGCTTGGATTTTCAACGTTTTGTCATCACAGAATCACTCTATGCATCACCTCGCTATTAAATAATTAACTACTACATAATTCTCTGTGCAAGCAGATTTTGTTATTAAAGTGAAGCTCCTCTCATTGGCCCAAAGCACATTTGCCAACTCATTAGAAAATGAAACTTGGCGCATTTCCCATGAATAGGTTCATTCAGCAAGAGAACCCTGCTGCAGTCTTAATCCACCAGCGTGTGGCCAAAAGGAGAGCATAAATTTAGCAGCATGTGACGGGTAACAGATGACCAGAAGAAGAACAACAACTAAGCAGAAACTTCACCGTAGACAGTAATCTAACAATTTCACTGTGTGCGCTAATGAGGCAACAATTCTTTGCAGTTTGTCTGCAAATTCTTGGACAAATGCACATTTAAAATCAAAGCAATCTGTCAGTAAAACAGCCTCAGTGGCCAAAGGAGCATATCGATTTCAGCTAGCCTTTCCGTCATGCATCTTCTCTCTGGGAGTATCGATGCCTCTCGCCAGTCTTTAAAGTCTCAGTTCCGCGGTCTAAGGCAGATCGCATAAGGAAAGAAACTCTTACAAATGAATAATGGCTTTTAGGATTCACCTCCCTCTTGGTGTAGAAGAGGGTTATGTTATGTTACTGGTTGATAAAGTGCTTCATAAGTCTACTAGAGAAGAAGACGTGAAAATGTGCATCACATATTTTTCAAGTGTGCGCTCAAGGAAAGTCACTGTTGTCACGCTTCAAGGCCAGCGGGTTAAAAAGACAGCTCACACTGAGCTGATCTCAGTAAACAGGCCAAGTGTTTGCATTAACTATAATATACTTAAATATTAATGAATAGGCTCCAGAATCAGTGCTAATAAAAGTGCAATTTTCAACACTGGCATTTGGTCAAGTGTGTAAATTCATACACAGTGATGGTAAACATTTTAAACTCAGTGGTGATTATTAATGACAGTAATGTTCCATTACTTTCAGCATTTATAGTGGTGACGCTAGAGCTTTTCCCCAGCCAGCCATAAGACCTACAGCAAGACCTACAGGACTGTGTTGAAGTGTGTCGCACTGGGATATTGCCAGTTCCTGTGTGCCTGTTCCAGATCTGAGAGCTCGAGGGCGGTTTCACCTGTTTTGTTTCGCCTCAGGGTCTGTGAACCTGTTCTCTGAACAGTCGTGCAATGTGGCGGCATGCTGCAGAAGTATCCCCCTTGAATGCCAGGGCCCAAGGTTTCTAGGCAAAACTTTACATTGCCACTACACCTGTCAGAGCTTTTAATGTTGTGGCTGACTGGAGTATTATAAATTACCAGACGGGAGTGTTCATTACAGATTCATCTGACCTGTCTGCTTTCAAGCCCATTTGTCTCCGTTATGCTTGCATTTTCTGTGACACAATACACCAGCTGTAGCACATACTTCGCTTTGGGGATGAAACACAGAACACAGCGTTAACATTTTTCATTGTGTGCGCAGCTTCCTACTGTCTGCACTGCAGTAGATTATGGTCTATAAGCCCAACCTCACTGGACAGCAGGATACCTCTCTGCACAAAACTCAATCTATTATCCTCCCACTCTTATTTTTATTTATTTATTAACTTTACTGGAGCCTCTTTGTAGTTCATATCACTTTATACCTAATAGTTCAAGCACTCTCACTTTTGAGTCTACACTACCTTTAAATTAACTTTTGTTCTGATTGAACAGGTCTGTTCAAACTATGGAAATAAATAACTTCTGAGTAACTAACTCAAAATTTCACGAGACTAACCTGAAAGTTTGATTTACAGATATCAAACCCTGTCCATATAAGTGATATTTATACTCAATGACATCATACAGAGCCAAGAGTCTCTCCGATTCTGCTCAAACTGTGGAAGTTTGTTTCCACCATGGGTAAATAACTTGAAGTTACTCTCTCAACATTTTCACTTGCTGATTCTAATTTCTGTACAATAAACATTTTTGACTTATTTCATGTAAATTTCGAGATAATAAACATATATTTTGACTTACAAATAGCTTCTTTTTTCCAATAGAGGCAAATCTAGAAGGGCGGCATGGGGTGGTATGTGCCACCCTAAAATGATCTCTTGCCACCCCTAGCGCCACTTTAGTTTTGCATATGACAGCGTTGTTTGTTAAGATAAGACAGCATTAACACTTCGAAGGTGGAATGAAGGTGAGTGTTGTTAACACTCCGTGTGCCACACCTCCAAATCATGTGTTTATGCTGACATAGCAACAAGCTGCAGCCATGCTAAGTCTCTATTTGAGCTTGTGTCGAAAGTTCAGACTTTTAAGTATACATCAGTTTTTATATTTTAATTACAGGCCACTAAATTCAGAGTTATGATAAAAAAATTTTTTTATAAGTAGGTATTTATTATATGGGCTATATAGTACATAAAATCAAAATTGTGTTATGTAACTGAAGTTTAATTATGTGGGCTCCAGCGGACTGAAACCTGAATCTTTGGCTCTCATGGATTTTGAACACAAATGCTGACCTCATTATTTGAAACTTTGACGTTATCCATCTTTGTATTTGAAAACAAAACAAAACAAAGAATTGTGCGCCAATGACCTTTATGTCAGTGACGTGTATTTGTGTCTAAGTGATCCCTCTGTTGGCTGACAGCTGAATTGCAGACTTTTCTCGTCTGTAACACCGTGATCAGAACATGCTTTTTGATACGGTGAGATAGTTTGCGAAAGAAATCGATTTGTGGGTGACATACTTAAAGTGGAGCTATTGGGTGTAGGACTGAACTCTGCTAATTGGCCAAGTTCACCCTTTGAAGTTATGAAGACTTCAAAGTGTAACGTTACAACGGGCTCCAGCCCTAATAAGACTCATATAAATGTACCATTTCAGAGATCAGATCACCTTATGATGATTCGTGAGAGGGGAGGTGGTGATGTTTGGGTTAAAATCCCGTGAGGCTGGCAGGCACATATGCTTCCCACTGGCTGTTTCATGCAAAACAGACCCAACAGAAAGAAAGGGGGGGACAAAGGAAGCGGAGTCTGGCAGAGAGCGCGGGGGTGTAGTCAGGAGGAAATGGTATGCAGCTCAGGCTGCTCTCTTCCTCCTCCTCCTCCGGGTCCCGTAGCGGTCCTCTTGTCTGTTGCTATTCGCACAGACAGCAGCCCGTTTTAAAGTGAAACACGGAGCTCTGACGCATTCATCCTGGACCTCTCTCCTCCCGGCATGCCCCAGCGAGGCGGCTAAAAACGTTTACCGGCTGACGATGGCTTCGGTGCGGGCGGTGTGCAAAGTTGCGGCGGGACTCGTGGGAAGTGTTCAGACCCTCCGCTGCGGTCTCAGACCCACTCGCCCGGTTCCATTTCTACACCAGGTAAATAAACGCTGTACTCTTGAGTCCTTCGTGGGCGCCACAGTTTAAAGTGTGCCGTGGCTTCCTTCTAAAGCAGAAGATGCTGATGTAGTCTCTATTTTGAGCGCTTTGCAAAAACTTTTTTTTTTTCATTTCGTATCGTCTTCCTGCCTGTAGAACCTGTCCAGAAGGCTGGGGCGATCGATCCAAATATCGAGGGTATCGATTCCAAAACTGTCTGATCAATACTAGTGATAGGATCGATACTTTGTCACTAAGTTTTTATTTTTTTTAATCGCTTTAAGGAGAGATAGATTTAAATTTCAGGCTATTAAAAAACACAGAGTTTTAAAATCCATGAAAAACTGAAAGGTGTTTTAGTATTTATTGTGGAAAGTAAAAATCACATTGATTTAGTAGTCATTAAAATATGTTCATAATTTGCAAATGGATGATGGTTCATCTCATAAGTCATGAGACGCTGTTCTCCTGTGATAGGTTAAAAGTATCGGTATTGGCAATATTGGCCCTATATTTACTCGGTATTGGACCTGCAGTGTCCCACAGCACTACCATGTAGCTATACGTCACCAGTCAACAAACATGTCCTGCCTACAGTCAGGAAATAGTGCAGCAAGGAAATGCTACAGAAAGTGAAAACCCACGCTCCATCACAGCATTATCTTGAGATTTTATTTATTTATTTATTTATTTGTAGCTACGCTTTTACTCACAGTTCTATTAAGGCGTCAGTTCAGAAACCATGTTTTATCGCCCTCTGCATTAAAAATGCTTTGGTCAGCTCAGTTGCTGGCAGGCAGATCTCAATTAAGGTGCCTCAAATCTTAGAGTGTGCAGAGAGAACAGTGCACACTGTTTTGTTTTGGGTTTTTTTCTATTTTGCTCAGTGCAATGAGAGCCTTCGTAGACGGATGCTGAGATAGAGTTTGTTGGATTGGAAAAAAAATTGAAGCTGTCAGAGGGGCAGGATGCAGTGACTCACTCCTACTTGCCAGAATGACTAACATGAGTTTTATTTTTAGCCTGGATCATATATAAAAGTGGGGCTTCAGTAAGCAAAATCCTTACAGCAACCCATGTTTCAGCAAAAAGAATACAACTCATATTGGCTTAGCATATGGATGTGTTTTATAAAGCCATTTCTGAATTTCTTTTCACTTTATTTGGAAGTTTAGAAAACAGGAAGTGAATCAATAAAGACTGGGAATGCTCTGCCACAAAAGTTTCTTGGTCTTTAACCTCTTTGTTTTGTGGACCAGCGTATATTGAGCAATAGATTTCAGTTAGACTATAAAATGGGCCGTTTCTCTGCTTTTTGTAATTTTCTGTCCCCAGCCAGAAACGTATCAACTTCAGTGCCGTAGAGGCCGGGAGAATCTAAATTACATTACCTCCCAAAAACGGGACATTCAGAGTGAAAGGGTCTCTTGTAAAGGAGCAGCTGTGCCACAGAAGGTTTTTAATAGGAAGGTAAGGCAGAGAGCACAGCTGCATGCAAATGTGCAGATCTGGTTTTTAGAATCCACACAGCAAGTTGATCATTTTTAATCAGACTCCTTGGAATGCAGTGTATCAGAGGACTGAGTGAAGGAGGCAGAGCTCACTCCGAAGACTGTACATGAGACAGCAGAAAGCTAAGTTCACCTGCATTTTGACACTAAAGATCTGGTTCGCCTCCGAATCCCTCATAAATCCTCAATTCAAAACCACCGTGTAAGAGTACGTACAGCTACTAAGCACTGTGAACCGCCTGTGGCCAAAGTTGCTCAGAATTCAGATATGATCTCCTTCGAGTGTCTATAGGGCGAAATTCATATTCAGACCGCGTTGTTTATAAATTTGTAACACAAGCCTTTCCCTGGTGAGATTCCACTAGAGACAAAACATTCAATATCACCTTCTTTCTGCAAAAGTTTCGCCAGAGACGTGACAGGGAGTTAGGGCTTCTCTGTCACCGCTGTAATGCATACAGGTAAACATATAAGACAAGGACTTTTTAATTCTCAGCAGGGCTTTTGGTTTCTGTCAAAGTGCTGCAAGAAACCCGACTGGCCTCCAGGAAACTCGAGTGATGCTCGCCGTTAGTTGTTTGCAGTTTCACACATTGTCCGTGTGACCATGAAAGTGTTGAATCAATGAGGCTGAGCAGGACGAAAAAATGCAAAAGCATTAGTTTAGTGAATTAAATATGTGTAGAGTGCTAAAATGAGATGTCAGACTTTTGGGAGCATTTATAATACGGGTCTGTTTGAGCAGCCCTTCAGGCGCAGTGGCAGGACACATGATCAAGTCATCTGCAAGTGAGTTTGTTTGCAGCCTACTTCCAAAAAATCTTTCATTCCTGGTGAAGCCCGCTGTTGCTCTGGGTGACTAGTCGACCAGTCAGAATTCAGCCGATGCACAGTGTCATCCATGCTGAGCAACGTGCAGTTGGGATTTTGGTAACGGACACATAGCATAAATTAGTCATAGCTCTATTTGCTCATTTTTTTTATCGTCTGGGCCCTTGGCAGGCAAACATTGTAAAATCTAAGTGGTTTCATTTAAAGAAGCATGACAGCCAAGTGTGGCCATGCCAGGTGCAGAGACTTGTATTCATTAGGGCGACAAATAAAGTAACTTGTAATTGTAAGAAGGCTCAGTAGATATCAATGACTGATCTCATCATCTGTGGTCCAACGTTGCTTAAAGAGGAAGCTGTTGCTCAATATAATAACCAAGTAGAGAGAACCGTGCTGTAGTTTGGAGAGAGTGCAGTGAGTTTTAGACCTCGTTTTCACGGTTTCCTAAGTTTACTTCCTAACGGGGGAAAAATGCATGTTTATGCAAGGTGTCATCAGAGGTTACACAACATCACTTCTTCAGCTTGAAAAGGTGGGGCAGGGTGACCGGAGAGAAGTAAAGAAGTTGAGCTAGTGTAAAAGTTTGAATTGGGAAAAAGATCAGAAAATAAGTGAAATTTGTGACACTTATTTTCTCCGTTCTTTGTGTTCATTTCATTTTCATTTCATTTGTCTTTCCGATCACGGTCGTTTTCCTTTTCTCTTCTCTTAGTGTGAGTGAAACGGTAAACGTGTTGTTACCATAAGAGCTTCCTAAACTGTGCTACGTCAAACACGAGGAGAGAGAATCGTTGTCAGTGTCATCAGTTGACGCTTTGCCGTAAAGTAAAAAAAGAAACAATTGCAAATGTACAAAAATAACACTTTTGCCATTACACTAATACTCTTCTGTTGTTACTCTCCTCCATGTTATGTTGGGTCGCCCATCAGCAACTGGCGCACTGTTGCTAAAGCTTGGCAGATTTATGGGCCACTGGCATCAATGCAAGCTGTAGTTTTATGGTTGGGGGAGTTCTTTGTAACATTTTGTACTTTTTGTTGCCTGTAGACCTACATAGTTATTTTTTAATGTTTGTATAGTAAACACATTGACTTTACATATAATGAATCTAATTGATTGCAGTCATAAAGGTGTGAACATGAGCAACAATACCCAGGAAAGCCGTAGCCTTTGAATGATGCTCAGTTGGTACTAAGGAGGCCAAAGTGTGTAAAGAAAATATCACCCCACCCACACCATTATACCACCACCTCCATCATCCTGAACCGTTGAAAGAAGGCAGGATGGATCCATGCTTTCGTCATCTTTATGCCAAATTCGGACCCCACCGTCCAAATGCTTCAGCAGGCAACATTGTCAGCCTGAGCCAAATTACACCCTCAGTTTCCTGTTCCAGCGGGAGTTGTGCTCGGCATGGTCTCATCTGCTTCATGTTCTGCTGCATACTTTAATTGTAACGATTGGTTATTTGAGGCCTCTCGCCCTATGACAGCTGGGATAGGCTCCAGCGCCCCCCGTGACCCTGAAAAAGGATAAGCGGAAGCAGATGGATGGTTATTTGAGTTACTGTTGCCTTCCTATCAGCTCTCAACACTCTTGCCATTCTCCTCTGATCTCTGGCATCAGCAGTGCTTTTTCTCTCAGAGAACTGCAGCTCAGTGCATATTTACTTTTTCAGACCATTCTCTGTTAACATTAGAGATGGCTGACCAGCATTTTCAGAACTACTCAGACCAAACCGTCTGGCACCAGCAACACTTAAACCACCTTTCTTCTCTATACTGATTCTTGGTTTGATCTTCAGTAGATCATCTTGACCACAACTTTATCTAATAAATTAGATTGTTATCATAATAGTTCTTAGTTCAGTTCAATCCATCCATCCATTTGCTTCCACTTATTCTTTTCAGGATCGCGGAGGTGCTGGAGCCAATCCCAGTTTTCTTAGGGCGGGAAGTGAGGTACCCCCTGGACAGGTCGCCAGTCGGTCACACAGGGACAGACAACCACTCGTACTCACATTCAAACTAACACGGGGAGAACATGCAAACTCCACAAAGAAAGGCCTGATGGTGGAATTGAACTCAGGCAAGAGTGCTAACCACCGTGCCAACGTGCTGCCACACTTCAATTCATATTTTTACAATAGCATTAATACACGTAAAGCTCAAAAAACACAATTTAAAAGTTTTACATTTGTTTCCTAATCTGTGCCACAGCAGTCGCTGATAAACCGAGAACAGATTTAAAGCACATCCACTCAAAGGAAAATTCCAGTAGTTAACGGCACCATCACCGCGGTATTAAGCGGTCTTTACAGAAGAGTGTAAACAGTGGGTGTGATGGTGTTGGCCCTGCATTGTTGTGGTAACAACCCATCAGAGCACTGCACTGTGTGTGTGATAAGTAGAGAAAGTTGCTCCGGTGTTTATAGTCACAAGTAAACTCTTCTTCAACCCTGAGGGTTTAATAAGTACACTGGGTATAGCTTATAATCCAACAAGATACTCATCTATATGGGCGGTTCTTGTCCTGTTGTGACCTTGTGATGAAGCATCGCTAAGCTATGTGTCACTAAAGCAGAAATGTGAATCACTCAGAGGCTTTTTTGTATCGGCTTTGCGTTTGTTTTTCTCCTCTTTTTTAATCAACTTTTTAAGATCTGCCTGTTCTGGACCTTTATGAACACCAGATGAATTCCTTAAAACCCCCCGTTTAGTTTTTCAGTATTTAGCACCTCCTCTGTGGCATTCAGGGTTGAAAGTTGTACCACTCTTTGCTGAGATAAGCTTGGGGAATGTTGAGTTGGTTATAAATGTGGACGTTTGGACTGAGAGATGACTAACTGTAAGAATAAATAGGCTAAATGTCAGTACTTGCTCCGCCCTTTTTAGTGTAGTTGTAAAGTGGTCACAGACGGGAACGCTCTGCTTGTTGCACCTTCTTTTTAAAGCTCACTAAAGCCGTTTTTGATTTGGAGAAATTTGTGTGTATAAGTGTTGCTATTTATTTAATAGCGTTACAAAACATTTTATTCACTGTATTTGCATGAAACACAACCACAGCCTCGTGTTCGTACAGCACATCAACCCTGCAGTCATCGCCTTCTCGCTTCCCACCTTCTCTTTGTTCCCTTAACCGATCCGGATCATTAACTGAGTAGGAGAAGATAAATGGTTCAATGCAAATCGTTTTCATGCCAGAGTGCTGGCTGTTCTCAATCATAATGGCAACACAGAGTAATTCAATTTCTCCTCCTGGCAGCCGTAGTTTATCACACTTGCACATTTTTCTTTTTGCCTCAGGTCATGCTGGGTAAACACTGTAAGTCATTCTCTCTGATTCCTAATGCGATGGCAAAAATCTCTTTCCCCTTTGCTTGGCAATATGACATCTGTGGCCAGAGTGGGAGCCGATTCCTTTAGGAGGCCATAGCTCAGTTGTGACAGGATTGATAATGGAGGGAACTGATGTAAGACTGCAGGGAAAACGAGGCTGCTCGCCACGGCAATAGACGCCGATCATTACTCGAGCAGTAAGCCACAACCTCTGAGTGACGAAGGAAAGAGGCTGGCAGATTGTCACCATATTCCCAGGTTTGCACTGCCCGGGTTCTCTCTCCTCCTTCCCTGTTTGCGTGACATAAATAAAAAATGCTTAGCTCACGGCCCAAATACACCTTCAGCTGATTGTTCTGTGAAAGAACA
The DNA here is from genome assembly GCA_015108515.1 of Hemichromis elongatus. Lineage (NCBI taxonomy): Eukaryota > Metazoa > Chordata > Actinopteri > Cichliformes > Cichlidae > Hemichromis > Hemichromis elongatus. The sequence goes on from VUQR01028339.1 coordinate 12,339, forward strand.
GTTGGATGAAACAATTCGGTGATGAGGGGCAGATGTGCAGTGATGTTCCCTGTAGCTCCAGGAATGTGTGAAGGACAATAGATAGACAGCGACCACTCTGCGCTCTGAATATTGATGCGCTGTGTAACAAGGAAGTGTGTTTGGTTTTGATAAGAAGACAAATTTACGCAATGGCAATTTCTGCCAAAGCATAGAGCTCAATTGTTTCTCCGAGTCAGGCATGTTTTGTCCCATGAAAGGCCCTCGGTTAGCTGTTACTCATATGTTTGTCATGTGTGGGCTTGTTCAGGCACTACAGTCTTCAACCTGCAGGATGTGATAACCAGTCATGTATATGTGTTGCATAAGCTATGGGCGGGTTCAGCTGTTCAAACTGGAATAGTTTGAGCTTGAGCTCGGTGAGGGCGAAAATGAAGCCAAAGTGGAAGTTTCAAACCTCATATACCACCACGTTAATAAGCGAAACTGTGCAGGAGAAATAAGCATGCCGATTGGCAAGCGGATGCCAGCACAGGCAGCTGTAGCTGATAACTGTTTGCCAATTTTAATCCCCATTAATTTGGGTCAGTGGAACTGAAAAAAGTGTATTTGTTGATTGGTTGGCGAGTGTTTGCTGGAATTTGCGAGCAGTCACTGTGAGATTAAGTGCTAAAACTACAGTCACACAGGTATAGAGACCGGTCACTGACCCCCTGACAGCCGCAAATCATCACCTTCTGCTCAACCATTTCCAATTTACCTAACAACTTTATGGTCCAAGGTTTGTATATATATAGTTAATAATAATCTTAGGTTATGTTTGAACATAAATATTAAAAATATCAAAATATTAACGATAAAAGTCTCATATCTATTCTGACGTTTCATATCTTATCATAAACATGAACCAGGACCTGTAACTTCACACAATGAAACATGTAGAATGTCTGTGAAGGTTCTCAGTCATCCAGGTCATCGTAGTCTAAGGAGCTGTAAGGAAAAGGCGTCTGGACTTCTTTAGGTTGCTTGAAGACGTTTCACCTC
>VUQR01028343.1:0-19243 GCA_015108515.1 Hemichromis elongatus
AGCGTTTTGTGTTTTCATGTTTTGAGTTTATTTTATTATTATATTCTTTGCCCTTGGTGTGTCCTCGTTGATCATGTTTCCTGTGTAGTCTACGTCTCAGGTGTGTGTCTCTCTCTTGCCCTCTCGCTTCCCTTCCCTCTCGCTCTCTTGCTCTCTCGCTCTCTCGCCCTCTTGCCCTCTTGCTCTTTCGCTCTCCCGCTCTCTCTCTCTCGTCAGCCCCAATTCCTCCCAGCTGTGTCTCCCTCCTGTGTTCCATTCCCTGATTGCTTCCCCATGTATTTAAGCCCTGTGTTTTCCTTTGCTCCCTGTCGCGTTATACCCTCACATTTGTGCCTGTGTGTTTCTCGTTCAGGTTGAGTTAGTTTTCTGGGTTTCCTTTTGTTCTGTGTCTCGTGGTTTTTCGTTTGTACTTCCGCCTCTGAGTCCTGCATTCTGTGGATCCACACCTCTGCTCACCTGCTTCACACTGTTCGCCGTGACACTCCCTCCATCTCAAATGTAAGGTTTGACATCAGGTTGAAGTAACACTGTTGGTGGAGAGTTCTGGTGTTTTTCATTGGGTAGTACAGCCACAGATACTAAAAAGAAAAACCGAAGACATTTAAACGATAACTCTGTTTTTTCCGAATTTAAATAACTAAAGCAGACAAACTTGAAACATTTAGATATATCATAATTTTCAGAAACACCTTCAATGTCTGGTCATATTCTTTAAAAGCATTTTTCAGGCCCCAAGGCTGCACTCATCACCAGCACTGTGCTGTTAAAAAAAATCACTCTTAGTCATCCATTATTTATCTACTTATAATACAAATTATTAACACACTGAGCAAAAACAATAAACCTGGTTGGAGTCAACATGTGTTTTTTTTTTCTTTCTCTTTTTTTATGACCAGTCAATGTCTGTCAGGACTGCCTTCAGTATATGTTGAGTTCAGGGATTTATTATAAAACTGTTGGTACGAGCTTGCAATAGTCTCGTTTTAGCATAATAAACATGTGTAAATCAGCATGAAGTGCTGAGGAAGATTTAAAGTGTGATGTTCTGACATTACAGCGCTGTGGTTCAGAATCTGGACTAAGAGCTAAACTAAATAGTCTGACTAACAGTGAGGAGACACTGCTAGGATGTGGACCGAAAAGTGAAAACTTCAAAATACAAGTTTACTTTTTTTTTCTCACTTTTTATTCTCCAACCTTTTAGTTTTTGCAAAATATTTTCCTTCATATGATCCACTTACTGATCCAGATAACACCAGAGAATCCAATCTCAAACACAACATCTTATCTTAACACCATGGAAGCTTATATGTAGCTGATTAAATTAATGTTAGCTTCTGGTTTAAATAATTATTACTTTTTTTTTTACAGATATTTCAATCTGGAAATGCTAATAGGCAAGACAACTGCTTGCAATGTCTATGAAGTCCGCAAAGTACCGTTGCACCCTTGCAACTAGTACAACTTGTAGAAGTTTTGTGTGAAAAAGTACCAGGAACTTATGCTAGCTAAAAGGCTACGAGAATCCACCAGGTAGCAGACATCTACGGATGCTTTCCAAAGGTATAATTAACTTCCAGCAGGCTAAAGAGATTACAGAGACGTTGCTCGGCTTTCTTATACTCGATGACCAACCACTATGGCTAGTGAAGACGTCGCATTCTGCAGCTCAGAATGCAGGAAATACTTTTCAGAGACTGCTATGCATAAACTACACGACTGCTGTGTTGTTATAGTTAGCAGCACACTTAGATGCTCAAGCTATGAGCTTCATAGCTGATATTTACACTCCATCTGTGAGTCTATTGTCTTACTTGGGTTTCACAGTACCCTCCTTGAACTTTGACACATGTGCACTACAGAGTGCAGTGGTTCAGGTGCAAAGGTCACACATCAGCTGTTCACTTCTGTTGTGGAGCAGTTCTGGCTCAGGTGTGTGCCATTGTGTGTGGAAACTGTATGAATGTGTGTGTGTGTGTGATTGGGTAAAATGCTACATCTAGTAGAAAGCATTGAGTAGAAAGGTGTTTTATAAGTACCAGTCCGTTGTAGACTCATCACAGATCTTCTTAATAAATGGAAGATGTGGCTCAGTGAGACAAGGGAAATATATGACAAAGTTACAGGAGAAAAGCCACAATCTTGTTTTGGTTGTTGTTTGTACGGGGCTTTTTTCACAGCGCCCATTTAGGAAAGATTATGGATCAACTTGAATATTCTCAATTTGAACAGTGTTGCTTGTCTATATCAAGACACTGAGGCAAGGTGGAACCGTTCCTTCTGTCAGAGCCTAATCGAACAGAAGCGATACCTGCCTGTAATGTGTGTGTATTATTGCCAGAAAGTACTGGAACCTTCAACCCAGATCATCAACTCAGTGACCTTAACTATAGCTGACACAGTCCTTGTTATTCAAACATCTGCTTTGATCCCACGGACAACAGCTTCGAAACAACAGTATAACCTGCACGCTGTCGACAGCTAGCGTTAACGTTAACTTAGAGCAAGACAGAAGCCAGAGCCATCAGCTTCCAGAAGATTTACTCTTGAACTGTATGAACCACACTGCTGTGTTTTCTAGTGCTTTTCACTGGTAATTTATCTGTGGCTTCACAACAAACCATTTTCTCTACTATACATTTCTTTACTAATTTTTTCATTTTTTGCAAAAGTTCTTCTGTATAGAAAACTAATTTTGGTTTTATCTGAATTATTAGGTTAGTAGTTCTTGCTTTTTCAGTACTTTTGTGTTTTTGTGTGTGTTTATACTGCGTGTATACTGTACACTGTGTTTGTGTCAGGACTGTTTGGTCTGTTGTGACTTTGTATGGGCTGCTATGTGGTGAGGGGAGCTTGTTATACTCTGACAGGGCAAGACCACTGGAGTGAAATGCATGATGGGATTCTCTGATGAGGAGGAAGAGTTTGAATAAACATGCTTGATTTCAGCTCACCCTGCTGTGTGTGTGTGTGTGTGTGTGTGTGTGTGTGAGACCTTGAGGCATGTCTGTTTGCGCTGTGTTCACTGAAGCTTTTTATTGAAGCCTTCATGAATCTTTTTCCTTCTCAAACATTCACTCCTTTCCTTGTACTGCCTTCATTTCTCCCCTTGGAGACTTCTCAGGTTTATCTTTCAGTCCCTTGCTGACTACCTCTTCAGACTTTATTACTCATTCCCTCTTATCCTAAATTCCCTCTAGTTTCTAGTCTGTCATTCTCTCACTTGGTTTCATATCCATGACATTTTTTTAAATGTGTTATCAGTTCTGCTTAATTGTCAAAATGCTGGATGAGAGAGAAAGAGATAAAGACAGTTTGACTCCCATGGTTTTTGGTTTTTTTTGTGTTAATTTAAAGAGAAATGTTGAACACATTTTGTTTTCTCTGCGGTACAATTGGCTGAAGTAATATGATGCAGGCCAACTGTGGATTCAAGCTCTCCTCAAAACACTCCAGAGAGATTGAAAGGTATGACCAGCCCTTACATGTTGACAGTGTCGGTTATATTTTGGTAAAAGTTTGTTTGGGAAATTGATAGTTAATTAACCGTTGTTAATAATAAACAATAGAACGATATTTAATTCTATTTTGTTTATATAGCACAAAATCACAAAAACACTCATTAAACAGTAATAATGTTTTCGGATTTCAACAACATTCACACATCACATTATGTCCTGTTACAGTAACTTATAACTGAAAAGATAATTTGGCTTTAGTGTCTCAGTTATTTCTGAGTTATCAGCAGATCCTGCTGGTTAATTTTTTAAAAATCCTTTTCATGGCTCACAGTCACAACTCTTGTGTTTTTATGAACTCAGAAAAACACATTGTGTTGAATGAAACATTGTATAGACATCCAGCTGCAGTGCATGCACAGCTGACCCAGGCATCTAGAGCTGTGAGCAGTCCAAAGGAACAGCTGTCTGTCTGAGTGGAGAGTTCACTTCAGTTGATGACCCCCTATGAGCTAGCACTTTGGTGACAGTGGGAAGAAAAAAATCCATTTTAATAGGAAGTAATCTCCAGCAGAGCCAGGCTCAGGGAGGGATGGGGCCATTTGCCACAAAGGGTTGGGGGCGAGGGGAGGGAGACAAGACAAAAGACATACTGTGAAAAAGAGACGGCGATTCATTACTCATGGTTAAATGCAGAGTGGTGTATGAGTGGTAGAGAGGGACAATAGTTGGAAGCCCACAGCAGCCTACAACTACTGCAGCATAACTAAGCAAGGATCCTGGGTCCCCTGATCCAGACAAAAGAAAGTGTAGGGGGTGCATGTTTCCTGAATGCAAGCTGGGAGCTGGTTCCACAGAAGTGGAGCCTGGTAGCTAAAGCTCTGCCTCCCATTCTACTCTTATATATCCTGGATACCACAAGCCTGCATTGTGAGGGCAATGTGCTTAATATGCAGTTCATACAATACAATAACGTCTTTAAGATAAGATGGGACTGATTATATGAGACCTTTTATTTGACGAGAAGGATTGTGATGTGAAGAAAGCCTTATAGAGAAGAAATATCCTGTCTCTTTCTTTCCCTGCAGTATTCTGGAACAACTGAAGCCTTTTGAGAGAGTTTTTAGGACATCCTGGTGTTAAGAAATTACAATAGTCCAGCATAGGATGTTTCTAATTTTTGAGATATTGCACAAATAGAAGAAGGCAGTACTACCTATTTGTTAAATATTGAAGGACATATCCTGGTCAAAACCAATTCCAAGATTTCTCACAGTGTTACCAGAAGCCAACGTGGGGTGGCTGTAGCTCAGGAGGTAGTGCAGGTCATCTGATAGTTGGAAGATTGGGGGTTTTCAGGGAATACTGTTGAATGTTCAGTGTCTATGCCATATGTCAGAACAAGATCTAGAGTGTCTTTAAACTGGTGGATGAGTTCTTTTACATTTTGTAAAGGCCAGTTGGGTCTAATAATAGATTAAATGCCATATTAGTCATTGTTAGTATCTATATGGATGTTAAAATTACCCACAATAATTACTTTACATGAGCTGAGCACTAGCATGGATGCTGTCTCTCTCCTAAGAACACTAAAGATTTCTAATTATCTATAATGCACACATCATTTTCAGACAAGCCTCAACCCGCCAGCAATTTATGGAGAACATTCAGCTAAACATGGTCCGATTGGACCTGCTTAATAAATTAAAAGTACATTTGGTTAGTAACAACCATCTGTTATTTACCAACCATAGTTATCTTGCATGGAGTTATGAGGCAAGAAGTATAATAATGCAAGCAGATATACAGCAAGATGGAAAAAACGGCACAGAGTGCATGAAGTACAGGAACGAATAAGAACTTATATCTGTTAAGGTTTTTCTTTAACTGATAAAGACTTATCCAGACAACCATACATCCCAATGTCCAGTTGGTTTTTAGTTTGGCATAAAATAACACAAGAGAGGACACCTTGACAAGCCATTGGAAGGTGGATCCACCCAGGACGACGGCGAACAAGGATTCTCCGAAACTATACAGGTGAGCACTGAGCTTGTCCACACACAAAGACACACTGCACTGGTAAAGTTATATTCTCAGAGCTCTGAATTTTTTTATTGTTATTTTTTAACACCACATCTTACCCATTTTCTTTCCTCACCAAACCAGACGGGTTGTTGGACATAGAACTGGAACAACAGACACAAACGCACTAAACTGCCTCATGTGTTGTGTAGTAATATTAAGGCTACCATAGTGTTCTCTATAAAAACAGCCTAAGAAGGTGTTCTTGTTTCCTCTTCTCCTCCTTGAAAAGTACCTAGTAGATCCATCTCCTTAAGTTAATAATCTAAGGGTGCCATTAGAGCTACATCACATTTTCATACATCCCTTCTACATATTTGCTTAGTTTATGTATGATTTGGTGTAATACATGGGGTTGGGACTGTTCAGCTGAGGTTGTATTTTTAATTTTAATTATACACGTTAGCACTAATACTACTTACTTTTGTAAATTTTCTGAATCCTTTATGATTTTCATAATATCCAGTAGGGGGTGATCCGCAGCTTGGGAGGACTGTTTGAGAAAGGCATAAAAACCAGTTGTAGCTCAGAGCTGCTTTGTCGTGTTCACTTTTCTCGTGGTTCCTCTTTGTTCAACATTAAACAAATCCTTTATTTCCCTCCACTGTTTTTCTTGGTGGATGAAACAAAAACATTTTTTCAGTTCATTTCCAATTAATTGAGTTCACTGTGCACTTTATTGGAATTGAATATTTATTTGACACATTGCCAAAGCATACATGGGCCAAATTAGATCCATTCATTTGTGACAATACCAATCAGGCCAGAGCAGTGGTGGCTGGTAAACTGACTATTGTTAACCTTTCCTTAATTGTACAGCAGTTACATTTAACAGCCGAAGTTCCCAGCACACAAATAAGAGACTCTGAGGCAAAGGATTAAATCTGGTGCATGTTTTTAAATTGAACAAATTTTAATTTATTTCTGTATTTCTGCTGTTTTAAATATATTTAAGTATTTCATACCATCCCACCGTCCCCCTCCTGACAAACAAGGCATTATACTCTCTGTAGACTTGGGCTGATGGGCTTCCTTTGAACGATGGTGAGGAGTAGAAGGGAGGCTGGTTCCTCTCTTCTCATGCTGAGCTGAGAACAGCAATCTGACTCTCCTCATAAGATCCCCACTGTGACCTGAACTTGGCTTGATTCCCCCTGATATGAGTCCTGCTGGGCTTCTTTGTTTGGGTCAACACATGTGAGACATATTTTTGGTGGAATAGGACGAAAAACAAAGAATAAGAGAAATTCTTTACTGCAGCATTTTTCAGAGCATGTTTAACATCTTAACATAATTTAGTTTCTGGTTCCTGGCAGCTTTTCCCTACTTTAGAGTGAATGTATAACTAAGGTTAATCTCGTTGCGTCACCCTCATTTAATTCAGTTTCATTCAGTTCAGTTCATTTTTATTTAAAGCGCCAAATCTCAACAACAGTTGCCTCAAGGCTCTTTATATTTTAAGGTAAAGCCTACAATAATACAAAGAAAATAGAGTGGCGATGGTGGCCAAAGCATGGTCACACTGATTCCACTCTACACGAGGGGCCCCGTGAGTGACATACCTAGCATACTTCTTGTCTTTGCCTTCTTTGGTCTAAACGTCTCCTGCTTAGATTCTACTAATTTATTCTTGACCGAGCGAAGAATACCACGCATGAAATGTCTTCACACTCACATAATGTGTCACTGACATGCCGAGTATGATAAATGACTTTTTCACCCAGCAGTCAAAGGTTATTGTACTGCCTCAGACTTTAGAGCTGTTCTCTTCCCTCAAATGAAAAATATTTATTTGAAGGAATGATGATTTATTAATCTATAGAGAATGTATATTTTATTGCATTATAATCACAAATAAATGATTGATACTGCACAAAATATACAGGATTTCTAGTAAATTAAAATATTTGTCTCCACAGAACATCTTGGTCATGATTTATTAAAGGTGGCGATAAGCCAGTCAAAGGTTATTCCCCTCCTGTCACTGTCATTATCACTTCAATATGGTTAAATTTCCTCCCACCCTAACAAAAAAGAAATCACAATAACAGTTAATAATGAATATTACTGTAAGTTCAAGTGATGTCTGTGTGAGGAGACGTAACATTATAGCTGCAGTGCCCACATATTTCCTCCTCGTCATGGTTCTGGGTCATTTAAACCCAGCATGTTGACTTTATTGTGTTTTTGTGATTTATGTTGTAATGTTTTAGTTTTCTATTATTCAGCATTGACTTTTGGTTCCCTTTTGTTTTGTTTTTGAGTCGCTGTCTCATTATTATTTGTTGTTCCCCTCTCTGTATGTTCATGTTCTCCCCATCCTGTCATGTCTCTCTCTCTCTCTGCCTCTGCGTCCCTCTTTCCTTTGCTGCCTTTGTCCCTTAACAGTTTTCCGTCAGTCTGTCCAGTTTCCCTGAGCGTTCCTTCCTCCCGGATCAAGTTGTGTGATTTAGTATGCATCTTAGTGTTTCCCGTTTTACTTTGAGCGTCTCACATCCTTTGTGCAGTGTGTTTTGTTGTGCCTCTCTCAGCCGTGTTCCCATGTGTTTCCACTCTACTTAATTACCCTCGTGTGGATTTATTGTGTCAGTTTCCTTCTGTTTATTGTCAGGTCATCTGTTCTCCTTACGCCACGTCTCCGTTCACCATGTGCCACGTTTCAGGGTATTATGTCCAAGTGTTTCCCCACGTCTGTGTTTTATGTCCTGTATTCTTTGTGTTTAGTGTTTAGGTTAGTTTAGCTTTCCCTCCATCCCGTCTTTTTGGTTCTCTATTCTTTTCGGCGTTAATAAAACAGTCCAGAGCCTAGACCCTGACAGTCCTAGACCCATTTGGCTTTATAATCCCTAACCTGAATGTTTTGCAGCCTGTTTTTAATTAGTTTTATTAATTTGATTTTTATTCATTCTTAAGCATTGATTCAGTGATTTAATAGATTTATTTTCATCATAGGCTGATGGAACAACCCAAATGGTACGTGTAAAGTCATCTCTGAAGAGCATTGTTCAGAACCTGTAATGTTTTATATAGATGTTAAATAAATTAAATGTTCCTATAAAGAAAAACAATATTGGATGGTATTGTTAAAGGGCACTTTACTACAGTAATATTACTGTAGAAAAGATTAACACTTAAAAAGTTAGCTCAAAATCCTGGATTAATATAATGCAATACAATAGAGCATCAGTGTTGAGCTTTAATAAAGAAGACCTGATTTAAGAATGAAGGAAGACCAAATAAACAAAAAGAAAGTCTTTATTAGCTGATATAACTAAATGATAAAGACACAAAGTCCAATACAAAATTCAAATGACAACCTCAAACCAGCAACCAAGCCCAACAAACATAGCACAGCTGTGTAGGCCGTGACATTCACCCCACTGAATGGCAGCGTGTACTCATGAGTAAAATAAAAACTTTACCTGCTTGTTTCTTTCTTAGTTGTCACATGACTAATTCAATCCCAGGTGGTGGTTTTCAAAAAACTGGGAAAAGGAAGCAGTGTTGTTTGCATTTATGGTGTCTCTGAATAGCTTTAGCTTCTGAACACGAGTTACTTTCACTAAAATAAAGCAAATAAAGACACGATCTCACCATAAATTATACATGTATCTAAAAGTAACAGTAAATTTTGCATTGCTTCATTCGTCTCACCCACAATTTGATCACCACACTTCAAATCCCTGGTAAACAAAAGGCACATGCACAGGATATGCTCCCTGTATGGGGGAAGGGGAAGAAGTGTGTCGCACATTTTTAATTTATTTTTACTTTTTTTTTTTTTTTTACAGAAATTTCAACCTAATGGAAGAAATCAATTCATGAAATAATTTATTACTGGATGATTAGAATTTGTCAAAGTTGGTAATATTATTGCAGATATAATAAAATAAACTGCCAAGAGACCAAATAGAAGAACGGCAGACAAGAATATAAAGAAACTGAAGAGATGTGAAAGGTAATTAATAAGAAAAGAAGAGGAGGAAAAACAGAGATTGTGTGAATGACACAGGATAAGGTTGATGGCCTTTCCCTGGTTGTAAATATGGTTTGATTTGGTGATTTATTCATGGTGTTGATTTATTCAGCTCCCTTGCAAAACATCACTCTCTCACTGCTTCTCTATCAATAATACAATACAATAATACGATGCTTCTGGAGACAGGCAAGTGTGTGTGTGTGTGTGTGTCTGGGAAAATGAGCTCCATCATGCATACACCAGTAAGATGAGACAATGCTGAAACAAGCCAGACAGTAGAGGAGCTTTCCTTTGACAACCAACTGGAACTTTTCTCTGGCCTCCCCTGTGTTTCAGTTTCAACTTCTTACCAACTTTTCCAGCAAAAGGTGCTCTGCTGATTTATTGTCGCATATGAGTCGACCTTCTCACTGTAATAAAACTAAATTAACTGTCAGTTCTGACAGCTTATGAAGGAAACTTCATGAGTTAAAGGAAAAAACAGAAATTTCTGTCTATACTGTCTTAGAACTAACACGCTTTAAACAAAACACACAATGAAACATATACCTGAAGTTTTTTTTTAATACTAGGAAAGAATAGCAAAGCCTCTTTATGCACATAGAAATGGACACAATATAATATTTATGATTTAAATAATGAATAATGGACATCATTATAATATTTATAATTTTATAATAGAATATCGTTTTTTAAATTTAATTTAGAATGTTTTTACATTTTATCAGTTTGTACAGATGTCAGTTTTGTTTTAACACACACACACAAAATATATAAACTTCTTGTGTATCTATAGCAAAAGAGTCAGTGCACTTAAGGTTAATACAGGTGATTCACTTACCTGTCTAAACTTCAGACTGAACCGTACCTTGACTCACAGCGTCTTGTTGTTTTGTCAGAAGCCTGTCCTCTTTGTTCATAAGGTGTCCTGTAGCAATGATGGCCACGGATACAGCCAACCAAACCCAGACAAAGGTAAACAGAGAACAAGCAGCTTATTAGGCTAACACTTATTAAATCCAAAAATAAAAACCTGAAGAATATAAGAGGCCAAAAACAAGACAGAGAGGAACAAATACATAAATAAATCAAAAAACTTATTTACAAACTGGAGCAAACTGATTCTACATTTAGAAAGTTGCTGCTGAGAAACTTTAAAGGCTTTTGAAGCTTCCACTGGGTTCTTAGTCAACACAGCGCCATATCAGACGGAGGCATTTCATTTTCTGAAGGGGCCTCATTAGGACCCGAGACATCTGTGAGGAGCTTATAAGAATATAAAGCAATAAAATTATTATTATGTCAAATTGAGTTCAGCTTATTGGTACGGTCTTTCACAACAGCTCCAGTTTTCTCACGTGGCCCCTTCAGAAAATGATTTGCCCCCCCCCCCCTACATGGATAGAAGTATTGGGCCACTTGCCTAGTACACATACGGGTGACTGGTCATGAAAACCTACGGCATGAAACTCCCAGCAGGTTTTTTTTAATCTCAGAGGAAGTTTGGAACTCTGCAGTTATTGGTTTATTAATGTTAATATGACATTATTATGTTTCATGTATGAAAAGTAATTCAGCTGTTTCAGTCATCTCTCTCTAGACAGCTGCATCACACCTCATCTCTCATGTTCATTTAGGTTCAATATAATGGGAACCTTTCTGTCAGTCTACTGCCAAATCCCTTCAGCTTTGCAGTGCCTCCTACTTCATTTAGTAATGACTAAACCATTGTTTTATGTGACGTTTTGAAAGTTTCTTTTCAATTCCGTTCAATATTATATATTTTATATTCAATTCACAATAACAGTTGCATCGAAGTGCCTTATATCGTAAGGCAAGACCCAACAATATTTTTATGTCTGGTACTCCAAATGTAATTACTATAATTAAGTAGTTAATAGGACTTTACTACTCTGAGTACTCAAATCACTTTGTACAACATGTCTTATTCACGACCATTCAAACAAGCACAGTTTATATGCTTTCTATCTGAAATGTGCAAACATTCACAATCTGTTGGATGCATTGAAGAGCAACCCGGGGTTAGTACTTTACCCATGAGCATACAGACCAGAGCTGCCTGGGATTGAACCGCCAACCTCTTCCAATTAGTGGAGGACCTGTTCTCCTGAGCTACAGCCACCACATTATTATTATTGTTATTATAAAATTTTAATGATACTCCATATCTGTATACTTTATATAGACTCAGCTGTTGTTAAAGAAAGTAACTTTTTTATCACCTAACCACTATTTTCAAATCCCAGTGTGTGTGTGTGTGTGTGTGTGTGTGTGTGTTTGTATTTGTATCTGAGAGAGAAAGTGATGGGATTACTCTTGTTATGTAGAATCAGATGTGCTCTGTTTGTCTGCTTTGTGTCAGTGGGAGAGGCTGGTCCCAGTCAAAATGTGGGATCAGTGTCAGGATCAGTCAGAATCTTGCAGACTTCTTTGGACATGGTCAACTTAGCATTGAATTTCTGCGTACAGTTATCTGTGTATAGTTTGCACTGGTGGATATGGAGGGTTTGTCTGTCTACTAGTCTTTTTGTAAGCTTCTCTCTCAAACGTGCGATATCTGTGTGTAGCTGTAGCCATCACGGACATCTGGGTGTGTGTTTATCAAAAGGTACGAGATGCTTATTACTTATATTTATCACACATTGTTACCGCAGTATCTCAACAACAACAACAACAACAACAATAGTAATGAAACAAAACAATTCGAAATCATCAAAGCAAAACGGATTTTCAAAGGCAATAATAAGTTAAAATTGTCATACGCTTGCTGTGCTGATGCAGGAAGTTGGCCCCAAGTGCAGGACACGAGACGAGTGTGAGCTACAAAGCGATGGCATGGAAGGCTTAAACCTCAACTTGGAACTAGAAACTAGGAATTAGACTTCAGAAACACAGAGCACAATGCTAGAGGGGAATAAATCACAATCAGAGTACTTTAGTAATCCCTGAGGAAATCATGTGAGTTACAGTAGCTCCAAGACAGTAACAGTAACAGACTAAACTATTTAAACAATTTAATATGTTACAGATTTTGCAAATTTAAGAAATAGCAATAATATACAAAAATTATTCAGTTATAAATATCAAGAATTAACGGCAGTGATTATAAATAAATATCAAGAATATTGACAACAATCTGAGAACAACATGACAATGAACAAAAAAGAGAATCAGGACCCACACACCTGGAGACCACAGCTGAACGTAATCTGACTGACAAGGCACAGGAAGCAAAACTCAAAATAGAGCAAACAAAACAAGAGACTATCACAATAAAACAGGAAACTTACAGTAACACAGACCAAAAACAAAAGTAAACACAGAAACATGACTGACGGGAAAACAAGACAAACTACAGAGACAGGGCACAGAGGGACCAAACAGACTTATGGACACGGCTGGGCTGGAGAGACACGAGCTAAACAAACATGGAGCAAAGACTACATAGATGGGATGTTAGGGTGGACCAAGACCACGTGAGCCCAAAAAGAACAAAAGCACTAGGAACTGTGAACAATAATAACTAAACTAGGATACTCTGGGAAATACTAGGCACAAGTAGCAATAGAATGAAATCACAAATGAATCCAGAAACAAATCAAGAACAAATTTCTCAAAAAGAAAACACTAACAAATTAAGATTCAAAAGAGCAACACCACCAAACACGGAAAAGACTGAATTTAGTACAGAAATACATTACAGTGTTACTAGGAAATATAATGTGTTCAGGCTACATGTCATGCTGGAACAAATGGGTTTTTACTCATTTTTTATTGCAAAAATAAAAATACTAATGATACAAAAGTACGCTTGTAAAACAAATGAAAGAATAAACTGTGTAATACCTGGAACTGGCACCAAGTGGAAAACAAGCTAGGGAGCTCTGCATAGCCATTAAATAAAAAAAACTAGAATAGAAAGAACATCGATGTTTGGCTCATCTATTTCTGGGCTACTATTCCTTCATTCACTCATATAAACAGTGCAAATCAAATTAATCCTAAAGTCTTCAAATAAAACAAAACAATTTAAAAACAAAAAATAAATAAAATGACATAAAACATTCTTTCTAAAGCACAATAAATACAAATGAATTCAAAATAATTAACATGTCATAATTCAAAATAACCAGCCATGGTGATCAGATCTCAGGCTGGTTAACACACAGTAACAGTACTTAACATACTGGTGCTCTGCAGATGATATACTGATACTCATTAAGACAAAATACCACAGAACTCCACTCTCCCATCCATCCATCCATCCATCCATCCATCCATCCATCCATCCATCCATCTTCTCCTGCTTGGAAGAAGATGTTGTTACCTAATTTAGAGAAGCAGGAGCATACTAGAGTAAACTCACTGCTGGAGACGCTTCTTAAAGCAAAGATGTTGCTGTTACTGATGATAAACTGTGGAGATGAAAGCAGTTAATGCTCATGTTTTCCATGTAGTACCTGTATAACCTGACAGCATGGGGGCAGCAGTGGTTGACGATACAATCATATAATAATAATAATAATAATAATGGATTGCATTTTATATAGCGCTTTTCAAATCACCCAAAGCGCTTTACAATTCCGCTATTCATTCACACACTGGTGGAGGCTACAGTTGTAGCCTCAGCTGCCCTGGGGCAGACTGACAGAAGCGAGGCTGCCATATTGCACCATCAGCCCCTCTGGCCAACACCAGTAGGCACTAGGGTCTTACCCAAGGACACAATGACCAGGACACAGAGCTGGGGGATCGAACCGTCAACCTTCCGGTTACAAGATGAGCGCCCCAAACCACTGAACCACGGTCGCCCGTGACTGTGTGACTGTGTGGCACAGAGCAGAGGAACAGGTGCAGGCAGCTGCTTCCATGTCACCTGATTTCATGTTATTTTCATAATATGAAAAAAATAATATTGATTATTTTGAGAATAAAGTCTAAATATTTTCAAAGCTGTGTTTTTGTCACATACAAACATTTTTTCGTTGTTAAAGTCTTTCACCTGCACTCTACCTGTTCAAAATTCATCTTCTTCTCTTCTCCATTACTTTTCTTTCATCAACACATCCGTCTCAAAATTATTCCACTACTAAACAAACACACTGCTTTTATGTTTTGTCTTTTCTGTGCTCCTTTTCCCTGAATTGTCAACCCCACCATTTGTGCTTAAGTAGCCTCTTCTGTCTTCCCCTGTTTCGTCTCTTGTTTGCTGCCACTCTCTTGCCAGTAATTGTCTGTCTTTCTAGAGTCTTGCTGGGCACCAGATAAGAGCTTTTCACACTACAAATGACAAGTACTCAGGAGGAGGTTCATTCCATTCGCAAACAATGATCTGTAAAAGCACACTGGATGACATGTAAAATAAGCACTCTGCAAAGACCGCCTGGGCAGACCTGAAATAGACAATTCAACGCACCACTTACCGACACATTCAGCCAATTTGTACTTGGTGGAATATGTACAATGTTGGGAGACTATAAGTAAAAAATGCATTATTTTTGTACAGCATTCCATGGGCTTTTAATGGTTCAAAATAGTAAGAGAGACATTTGAGCTGTACACAAAATAAAAGATTTGTCCCCAAGTTCAAAAGCCCAGAGGCAAAAAGTGCCCAACAAGAACTCACAAACACAGGGATAAGAAACCACTTGACACAAAAAGTTATCAAATATGTCATGCAACTGCTACATCATTGTATAACAGCAGAGATGAGATTCTGAGACAAGCAAAATGAAAGCTTATTTTCCACTTGGCTACACCTACAAGTTCTGTCCGTAAAAATTACAAACAGAATCGGTGACAAAGGGCAGCCCTGGCCCACCTTTCTGGTGGGTGATGGACTCCTTGATTCAATTTTATTTTATTTATATAGCACCAAGACAACGAAAGCTTTATATTGTAAGGTAGACATGCTACAGTAATAGAAAGAAATCTCCAACAATTAGATCACTCTCTATGAAGAAGCACTTGGCAATGGTGTGAAGGAAAAACTCCTTTTTAACAAGAAGAAACATCCAGGGGACCCAGGCTCAGGGAGGGACACTCATCTGGCTGAACACATTAAACTTTTTTTTAGATGTTGATAAATGCATTTATGATACCGGCCACCAGAGGATCCACAAAGGAGAGGGTGCAGTAAAGCCACTGCAAATATGCCTATAATGACGCATAATATAATCCATTAACAGGTTCTAATGGGGCTTAACCCCCAGAAGACTCATCAATGGAAAGGAAGATAAAGGCCAAATTAAGCCACTGTGCCATAATGACATCTGCACCATCGCCCTCAGCCTTATTCTGCGTATACACAAAATGCAAAAATCAGACAAATCATTGTGCATATGTGCAGAAGTAATAATTGACTGTCAGGTTTGTCAAATTTCAACTAATCTGAACTTTCAGCTGCATACAGCCAAACCTTTAACCTTGTGACAGCTTACTTTTCACAACTACAGTTGGATGTATCATAATTTGTTAGTATCACTGTTTATTGCCTACTTCTGAATAGTAATCATCTATCTTAAAATGGTAGCTTCGGAGATGCCAGCTAAAAAATACGGACACTTGTGGTTAGTCGAAATACTACTACTACTACTGGTACTAGTAATAGTAATAATAATAAATAATAATAATATCAGAATGTGAAAAATAAATGGGAATAAAATGTTACATTTAACGTGCACATGAATCTATGACAACTAGATTTATTATAAATCATTAGTGAATGTAGTATAAAATAATTCCCATGTATGAAAGAGTTCCAGTGTCTGTGCTGGCGTCAGTGGAGGTAAACCAGTCTATCAGAAAAAGTGCACCACTGCTTTTTCAGTATGTATGTATACTGTGGTTATAATACATTTTAAGACCTCTTTATCACAGATTCAGATGTGTCCCGCTTGCAGCTAATGACAAAACCAGCCTTCTTCATCAGTTTATTCAGTTTTTTGATGTCACCAGTTCCAATGTTCGACGTTGTTCCTTCAGCAGATGTGACTGTGTTCCCGACAACAGAGTGAAAGTGTAGACTAGAAAAGCTCCAACATTGAAGAATCTTAGGTTCTTTAGGAGATGAGCCTTCCAGTTCCACTTCATCAACATCCTGTCTTATTATCTATTCAGGCCGTGCAGCTGTCTCCTGAGGTATATCAACATCTCTCAGACCACTCCACAAAATCATCCACTGCAAAGCCAACTTGCAGAACAGTCGTACTATTTCTGAAGGTGGCATGACCATGAGTTGTACTCAAAGTCTGAGGTCTACAAGTTGAATAAGAATAGAGAAATCAGGGTCCCTTGTAGATACAGCAAATCAAACAGAGCCCTCCCCAGTACTGTGGCCTGTCTGAAAGGTGGCGAATGATCACCAAGATGCCAAGATATTTACTGACATTCCTTATATCTTCTGCTTATGAAGCAGTGTCTGGATTATATCTTCTGCTTATGAAGCAGTGTCTGGATTGCACTTCAGAAAAAATTTTATTGTCAATGTGCAGTGAAAAACACCTTCTGTTAGATACTTGACTGGCAGGTAGAAAATAGGCCAGAACAGCATAAAGCAGACAGTTATATGCATGTTAGCAAAACTCAAAAAATAAGTTTTCTTCTATTTTTTTTTCTGCTTTTCTGGGCCAGAGTAACAGGCGTAGCAGCCTCCTTCTTTATAGTCACCTCCTCCGAATCATCTAAGGAATAGCGAGGTGTTCCCAGACCAGCAGATACCTCTCCAGCATGTCCTGAGTCTGCGCCAGGGTCTCCTTTTGTTGAACGTGCCTGAAACACCTTGTCCAGGAGGCATCCTTGCAAGATGACTGAGTCCACTTAGCTGATTCCTTTTGAATGGGAAGGCATAACAGCTCTACTCCTCATGACCAACACCCCCAGATACCTCAATTCCTCCACTTGAGGCAACAACTTGTTTCTGACCTGGAATGGGCACTCCACCCTTTTCCGGCTGAGAACCATGGCTACAGACATGGAGGTGCTGATTCTTATTCACACTCAGGGCTGCAATCAAAACCACTACCTGTTAAAGCAAGCAGAGTCACATCATCTGCAAAAAGCTAAAATGAGATTCTGAGACCACCAAAGTGAAAGCCTTCTGCCACCTGGCTATGCCTAGATATTCTGTCCTCTCTTCAAATGAGGGTCAAGAAGAGACGGTCACAGATGTGATGATACTATTAAATCGATCATCGACTTGAGACCTAGGGTGTCCTGCTGCCACGTGCACTTATGCACATTCTTCTGTTTGAACATTCATTATGGACAAACTGGTATTTGAATAGAATTCCAATAACTGAACACCATGTGGCTTAAAATCAGACAAGCTGTTCCTCCCAGTCACGCTTGTCCAAATCTAGCTGTCATTGACTACTTAAGGAGTGAAGTCTCCCAGTAGGACAACAGAGTTGCCAGATGAAGCGTAAACAACAGTCAGGACACGTTCCTCGATGCAAGGGTGTAGAGAAACAACCCTCTTATCCACCAGCAAAAACTTTAATTAGCAGGCAGGAAACTGATGGGATATAAGAATACCCACCCCTGCCAGCCACCTCTCACCAAAAGCAACTCCAGAGCAGAGTCCAGCTCTTCTTCAGGAGACAGTTTCCAGGGCCCAAGCTGTGCCCAAGGTGAGGGCAGCTATATCTAGTCAGTATCTTTCAACCCCTCTACGGGGCTTTGACCAGGCACTCTCTAGGGGTGTCCAAATTCATGGCTGCATCCTCATGAGGCCGCGTTTGTAGACCGATTACGTCACAGCGACGCGACGTAGGCTGTCCAAATTCGTAGACTCCTCAGAATGTGGCCGACAAATGCGTCCTCATTTCTCCAGATTTTGAGGATGGGTCTGGTGTATCCTTTGTGGCCCACCATATCCCAGAATTCATAGCACTGCCCAGCGCCAAATTCATTTCCAATAATGGTGGCTGCTACTAAGTTTTAATATTGCTCTTAGTTCTCTTTCTGGGCCACAAAATAAACTTTTAACATATTTTCAAGCGAGAATGTAGCTGTGTAAACTTCAAATATCTGCTTGGTTTATCAAGACATCACATATTTGCAAACGTGCTTTAACGGTTTCGGAGACGCCTATTCCCCACCAGCTCGATAGCTAGCCGGCTGGCGAGAACGCCGAACTCCCGGCACATCCCCCGCAGTCTTCCGCTACTCAGGTTAAACATGGGTTATCTAAGTCACTTAGATAACTTAAACATGTTATTGTTTGGCCTTTTTCAGTGTTTTATTTCTTCCTGAGTAAATCGGCTTGGCTGTGATTACAGCTGAATAAACGTCAAAAAGTGTGAGATGATGGAGAGTTTACTTTAGTGTCCTGTTATATGATAGCAAGGAGCAGACGGCTACGTCCACACATACGCGGCTGTTTTGGTCACTGAAAACGGAGATTTTTAAGAACTCCTGCCAGGGTGGAGATTTTCAAAAACTCAGTTTTTAGCGTTTAAGTGTAGACGGAGTTATTTTTCAAAACTGCATGCGTGGACGGGATTTTTAAAATGAAAACGGAAAATCTCTGTTTTCAAAAATACCCGTATACATGTGAACGTAACCCGAGACAGCTGGTGACGCAAGTCTGAAGGCTAGACCATCCAAATTCACCAGCCGCTCACTTCCGCCCTACCCCACCTCATGAGGACCCGGTCGACGTAGATCCCGTAGGTCTGGTCCTCATGAGGATGCAACC
>VUQR01028345.1:0-10228 GCA_015108515.1 Hemichromis elongatus
ACTGCACCCTCTCCACTGGAGCTCCATTGATGATAATGAGTTTGTAGTCTCTGTGCTGACTCCTTCTGAAGTCCACCACTAGCTACTTGGTCTTGCTAACGTTCAGCTGGAGATGGTTATCCTGGCACCATGATGCCAGATTCTTCACTTCATCTATGTAGGCCGCCTCATCGTTGTTGGAGATGGCACCCAACACAACTGTGTCATCAGCAAACTTCACAATTGTGTTGGAGTTGTGGGTGGCCACACAGTCTGAAGCGTAGAGGGAGTAGAGCAGTGGGACACAACCCTGTGGTTCTCCTGTGTTAACGGTGATGTTGCTAGAGACCAATCTACCCACCCTCACCACCTGAGTTCTTCCAGTGAGGAAGTCCAATACCTATGCACACAGATGGCTGTTGAGACCTAGATCCCTCAGCTTTGTGAACAGTCTACTGAGCACTACTGTGTTAAACGCTGAACTGTAATCAACAAACAGCAGTCTCACATAGTTACCCTGTTTCTTGTCTACGTGGTTAAGGGTAGTTTGCAGGACATGGGCGATGGCATCCTCTGTGGATCTGTTGGGTCGGTAGGCAAACTGGAGCTTCAGTCTGTCTCTCAGTGTCAAGTCCACGTCTTTGTTTCCTGTTTTATTTTGCTAGTCCCAGTCCTACGTGCAGTGAATCTAGTTTTGTTTCCACTTTACTTGTTAGGTCTAATTTCTCCCAGCTGTTTCCCTCCTGTCTCCAATTCCCTGATTACTCCACTGTGTATTTAAGCCCTGTGTTTTCCTTGCTCTGTGCAGTGTTATACTCTCTCTTTGCCTGTCAATGTCCTTGTTTGACATTGTATTGCTTTGTGTGAATTTGTACCCGGATATTTGCATTCACCTTTAGTTGGTGTATCTGTCTTTGTCTTTGGTGCATATAGGTAAATAGGCTCCAGTCTTCACATGTTAATGCCTTTATCAACAACAAGCCGATCTTCACAGGGACTCAACTGTCAGGAAACTTGGATATAATTTGAGTGGTGAGCTTTCCTTTAGTTTTATGCTCTTAGTATTCTGCCATCCATCCTTCATCTTCCATTTCGCCAACATTTTTTTGTTTGTTTGTTTTTTAGCATTCAACTTCTGTTGAAAGAATAAGTCTCCCAAAGTGACCGTCACATGGCCCATAAACAAATAAGCATGTAATTATTTAGGTATAAGGTGAAAACATAATACATAAGATGAAAAGTAATGCACATACCATCAAAGTGAAAGAAAGTATTAGTATTTTTAGATAAACACGTTTCTTATTTGCATGAACAAAAAGCTGATGTTGATATCCCAGAATAGGGAAGTCCAAATCATTTGCACACATTATAAATGAAGCCATTTGTTTTGAGGAAAATTAGGTTTAGGTAGTCAGCCTCATGTGCAAATCACTTGTACCTACTCCCTGATTTTTGAGGTGTGCCACTTGGCTTCTTTCTGGTATCTGCATTACTTTCAACACCTTCTGTAGCTAATCTAACTCCACACATCTAAACTCAAGTTGCTAGAATCATTTTGTTTTTATTTCTTCCGATTAACATTAACTTAAAAGAATTATCGGAATAATGACACCGTTTTTGCGAAATTATTTGCAATTTTGTTGAGTTTGATTGGCTTTTATTTTTAAGTTTAAACTCGAAATATTATACTATTTATAGACACTAAATAAATGGGACTGTAGAAAGTAACACAAAATGTCACCATGTGACCTGTGTCAGTGCTGGGAGGGGACCATTCTTACATAGTGCAAAATACACATACTAGCAAGAGAGGAAACAGATTTCAGTTCAGTAGAAGAGACCACATGTAAGTACATACTGAATCAGCGAATATTATGACAAACATTATCCTGGGTCTTAGTCCCAGCATTTTAAGGTTTGTTGTTGTTGTTGTGGACTTGTGGTTCTTTCTCTTCAATTTGAGGGATAATTTCACTAGAGCCTTATTTTGCTCAGAGTTTAGTATTTCCTAGTGCTTCTGAGGTTTGTTATCTATATTTCTAGTCTACTGTTTCTTGTTTGATTTTGTTGGTTCCATTTCATTTCCTAGTCACGTCTCTGTGTTTTGTATTGTCTCTTGTTTCAAGCCCATCTTGTCTCTGTGTTTTGTATTGTCTCTTGTTTCAAGCCCATCTTGTCTCTGTGTTTTGCCTTCTGTGTGTATGAAGTTCATGTATTTTAGTCCCGGTCAATCTCAGACATTTCCTGTCTAATTTTGGTGACCTTTTGTCTCTTGTAGTCTCTTGTATGTCTGTAAAGGTTCTCAGTCATTCAGGTCATCATATTCTAAGGAGCTTGGAAAGTAAAGCATCTGGACTTCTTTAAGTTGCTTGTAGACGTATCACCTATCTTCGGAGAAGCTTCTTCAGTTTTAGGGCCAAATGGTGGCGAGCCCCAGTTTTAAGCCCTATGGGATTGTCCCCTAAGAGGGTCCTGGAACCCCCAAGGTGTGAAAACAGGTGTGGGTCAAAATCAGCCAAGGTTTCGGGTGAACTTATTGTAAAACCTGGCCCCAGCCTATCATGTGATAGCCTGAGGTCAAATAGCCGAGGATGTGCGTGGGCGTTTAGGCATCTGGGAAGGGATCTCAAAACTGGATTATAGATGGCAGATAGTTGGTGTTGTAACACCCCTTTTCACAATTTGAACTCTCTTAGGGCTTAAATCTGGGAATCTCCGCCATTTAACCTTAGAACTGAAGAAGCGTCTCAGATGAGAGATGAAACGTCTTCAAACAACTTTAAGAGGTTCAAACACTTTTCTTTCCAAGCTCCTTAGACTCTTGTGGTATGTTTTCTTTGAAGATTCAGATTTCATTAATTGTTTGTTTTTTGTGTGTTTTGTTTTTTATCTGAATTATTTTCCCCTTAGTTTGAGTTAATAAGGTCACTTTTAGTTTACCACTCCACTTACAAGCACTGCATTTGGGTCCAACTCCTGCCTAGTCATGTGCAAATGAAGCAATGAACCTCTATTGAACCACTTCATCAGTCCTGTTGAAAATTGGTTCACTCATTTAAAGCTTTGTTCAGTGACATCTAGTGGTGAAATGGGAGACAACACAAAAAGTCTCAATTTCCATGTGCTGATTGTATCAATGGTTCGTGTGAATGATATAAATACAATTTTGTAACAATGGATTGATTGGTCAGTTGATTCTGTAAACTTTTGTAACGTAGCAGAAGGTGTCCTAAGTGAAACAGAGGATGTGTTGGGATGGTAGGGTGTGCTTGAGAAACTAGGGTGGGGTGTGATCATGTACATGGGACAAGTAATTTTCCAGACCGCAGCAACCTTTGAATTGGCGGTTCAAGAAAAATGCAACTTTGAGTTTGAAGCTTGTATGAGATCATTGGTGTGATACAGCCAGCACTACTCCTGCCTGCTTGTCAGTCTTGACAGTCCTTCCTTTTGTTTGTTATTATTCCTCTTGACTATTAAGTAAGAAATGGAGGTTAGAGTAGTTCAGTTGCTTTTGCTTCCTCGTATAAAGATAAAAGTATGCAGATGGTGAAGCATCAGGTCTTCAGTCTCTATAGTTTTAGTGCCAATGAAAAAATGTATGCTTTTGTCAATGTTTTGATGACAAGAAAGCTAAAAGACAAAAACATTTACCTCCTGTTGTCATGTGAAAAAAGTTCTTGAGATAAATAGAAACTTCTGACACTTCAGAACCACACAGGAAAGTAAATAGCCTTATTTAGTCAATAATACTTGAATAAATCAGTTATTGCTGATTCTCCCCACAGCAAATTCCATGGAGACATCTGACTTTGTCCGGGACAAACTAACTGAATGGGGATTCAGTGAGTTCATGCAGAGATTTAAAGGTATGAGTTTATTATTCTGCTTTAATGGGTATTGTTAGACCTGTAACTAATGGTACTAGAACAACATCATAGTTTACTGATTTAAAAGTCAGTCCGTATAATTCTTTGATTTATGACTTACAATAGAAAACAGATATCTTTCATATTCAAAGTTAATGAATATTAATGTTTTGCAGAGTTAGTTACATCAGACTTTTCATTAATATTTTATTTTGTTGTTGGCAACATTGCAGATGAAGGCATTGACAAGGAGACGTTTCTAAACCTTAGAGATTCAGTCCAAATCAATTTACTCTTTCCTAAAATTGGACTAAGAGTAAAGTTTAAAAAGAGACTCAAAGAATACTTACAGGTAAGACAGATATTTTTTTTAATCTACATCAGCAGGTCTATTATTTCATTAACGTGTGATTTGTTTGTTTTGATTCTGTAGATGGAGACCTGTCATTTTGTCCAGGATAAATTAACTGAATGGCATCTCAGTGAGCTGATTCACAGATTTAAAGGTATTTTATTACAGTTTGCTTTTAGTCCTCCATAAATACTACTCTACAGTAATGCTTTAATGATATTTTTTTCTAATATTAATTTGAATACTTCATTTTATTGCAGAGGAGGGTATTGACAAACAAAATTTCCTAAGTCTCGAGACAAGGAGAATCCACACTTTGATTCCTAAAATTGGACCAAGAGTAAAGTTTAAAAGGAGACTCAGAGAATACTTACAGGTAGTATTTTATTAAATGTTAAAAATGAAAACCTGAAACAAAAAGCCATAAAAGTTTATATATACTGTATTTAAAAAGCAATTGGAGGTGAAGATCAGTAGATTAATAGTGTATGAAATTCATCAGAGTGAGGGTTCAGAGTTTCAGAAAAAAAGATCTTACAATACTTAAGTGCAAGAACATATTGTCGACATATTTCATGTAACATTTACTGTTACATTTCACACTGGCAGGTATCAATATAACAAATTTATCCCTGACTACTGCAGGAGTTGAACAGAACAAACAATGATTCTGCTGAATTCATGGAAACAAGTGCAGAGGAAGAGGACAGTCCAGAAATGGTATGAACTCATTGTACCTGAAAAATGGTTCATTCTTGAATCATTAATCTTTGATCATCTTTGTTACTAATATCATAATTTTTACATATTATGTAATAATAAATGTTGATGGATTCAAGAACCTGAGGTATGACCTTATATCTGTAAAGTAAAACAGGTGTCAATATGAGCTAAGTGAACCAGGTTAGCTGTTTACCTAAGTCCTTCCCAGTATTCTTCAGCACAGCTCCTGCATAATTCAAAAACTATGACTAAACAACATGAAGGACTTTGTCTTGTTTGGATGATTATTTGGTATTTCTTTTCACACAGGAGCCAAACATCGTTCCTCAGCATTTGGACTCTGCTTTAGCATTTGACTCAACAGATGACAATGACATGGTAAGGAAGGAAAAAATATTTTAAATTGGTTGAAAATCCAGTGATTTACAATGATTTTATCTGCAAAGAAACATTTTGTCTACACAAAGCTGAATTAAGAGGGGCAATAAGTAATGAGGCTAACAAATGCAAACAGCTTCATATTTGTTTGAATATACATATCTTATCTATTTTGGCATTGTTTTGCATGCAGGACCACAACATTTCATTTCATTTGGAGTCTCCTTCAGCAGTTAACAGAGGCAGTGACACGGTAAGAAGGAATACTGATGTTCCTCCTTAAGTCGTTTAGTTATTCCAATACTATTTGTGTATATAAAACACATGTTTGTTTGTCTTTTCAGAGTAATGAGCCAATTTGCTCCAGGGCAACAGTCACACAAGGACAAAGTCCAACCACATTTACAATGTTTTACTGTCAAGAGTGTAAAACCTTCATGGGAAACAACCCTGATTCATGTTGTTCTCACTGTGCCTCAGTGTTTAACAAAGCAAGCAGCATTCAAAATGGAAACTTCTTTCTGTATTCATCCCTGAAAGACCTTCTAAAAGATATTCTTCAGAACCATGTCACTGAGTTATTACCTAAAAGAGTTAAAGAGGAGCATGATAACATCAAAGATGTAATGGATGGGATGATGTACCAGAATCTCCTCAGAGAGGGTAAACTAGCTGCAGATGATCTTACGCTGACATGGAATTTTGATGAAGTGCCAATTTTTAGCACCACCAGATACTCAATTTGGCCCCTTCAGTTTGTTATTAATGAACTTCCTTACAAAAAAAGACAGGAAAATATCATAGTTGCTGGATTTTGGTTTGGTCAAGAAAAACCTCATATGAACACATTTCTGAAACCATTTGTGGATGAATGTTGTGATTTAGCCCAAAATCCATTTCAGTGGATAGACAGCAGAGGCACTGTTCATTCATCAAAAGTCTTCTGCTTGGTTTGCTCCTCTGATGCTGTGGCGAGGCCACTTCTCCGGAACTGCAAACAATTCAATGGAGAATATGGTTGTGACTGGTGTTTACACC
Organism: Hemichromis elongatus; assembly: GCA_015108515.1. Taxonomy (NCBI): domain Eukaryota; kingdom Metazoa; phylum Chordata; class Actinopteri; order Cichliformes; family Cichlidae; genus Hemichromis; species Hemichromis elongatus. The sequence goes on from VUQR01028345.1 coordinate 6,340, forward strand.
CTGGCACAATGGTAACAAAAGGCTCCGGATATATGAGGTCGTACCAATATGATGAAACTAAACAAGTATCAAGATCAAAGAATATGTTTGTTGAACATGCAAGAGAGGTTAAAACCGCCCATGAAAACACCTCAAAGTATGGAGTAAAAGGTGTGTCCTTGCTTTCCAGACTTCCTTTGTTTGACATTGTGTTTGGATTTGTACCTGAATATATGCATTCAGTTTTAGTTGGTGTGACTAAGCAACTTATTGGTCTGTGGCTGAACCCAGAGAACTTAACGAAAGACTGGTATGTAGGTAGAGAGATTTCACAAATGGACTCGTATCTCCGCATGTTAAAGCCTCCGTCAGAAATGAGCAGATCTCCACAGTCACTCAAGGGTTGGGACACTTGGAAAGCATCCGAGTGGCGAGCTTTCCTTTTATTTTATGCTGTTAGCATCCTACCAGGTATCCTTCAGCCTCCCTTTCTCCAACATTTTTTTTGTTTGTCGGTCAGCATTCACATTCTGCTACAAGAATCAGTCTCCCAAAATGACCTTCAGCTGGCCCATGAGAACTTGGTACTCTTTGTCAGAAACATGAAAGAACTTTATGGTGAAGAAAACGTATCATTCAACTGCCATCAGTTGATTCACTTAACTGACTGTGTGCGTAACTGGGGGCCTCTCTGGGCAACATCAGCATTCAGTTTTGAGAGGAACAGTGCAAATTTAAGGGCCCTACTTAGCAACATAACCTACAACCCTAAACAAATCCAAAACAAGTTTCTCCATTGGCAGTGCATACCCAGCCACCTTCGCTCCTTTGTTTATGACCACAGTCCAAGTTTTGGGGAGCCAGTAGCCAAAATTTCACCAGTAAATGACACCACTGATGGTTACAAACTGCTTGGAAATTCACAGAATCTGCACATCACAGGATCGATGAAAATAGCAATTGAAGAGCTCTTAAATCGACCTGTTTCATTCAGATCAGTGGAAGCCTTTGACAGCTTCACCAGTAGAAATACTGTTTACCGTTCTGCAAAACATGAAGAGACAGACAGAGCAGACTGTGTCATTAAACTCGAGAAAGGATGCTGTGGAGAAATACAGTTCATCGTCAGGTTTACAGAGAAGTGTGTTTGCACATCCAACTGTGTGTGCCCAGCTGTTTCAGTCATTTTGGTCCAGCTGTATTATATCAAACATGATGCAGAGGGCAGCAGAATGTTTCCTGACAGTGCATCAAGGACTATCTTTGTGGAAGTGGAAAGGACAACTCAACTCAAAGCATTCCTTTTGAAGGATGTTATGTGTAAATGCATGTGTGTGGATGGTTGGCTGGTGCCTTTACCAAACTCATATGAGATGTATTAAAGTTCCAGCAGAGCTAAGGTGCTGTCTCTAACTTGTATGTCATGGCAAATGGCTGTTTTAACTACAGGAAACTAAAAGCTTTTATCTATATTTACGACAGTAGAAAAAATAAAAAACAAAATTTCTTAGACAATCTTAGAAAAATTGTTATATTTAACTTTTTTAAAGCAGTTTGGAGGCATTCTGTTCATACCGCTGTGAGATCTGTGGCTTAGTTTTCTTTTGGTGTGACAGTGTAGAGATAATGTAGTCAGTGCAATGTAGGAGTATATCATTAATTACTATATGTATATTATCTTTATATTGAGGAAATTATGCAGTGATTTTTAAACAGCAACAAGCTTTCATTTCTCAACTTTGTATACTCTATGTATTTATAATACATGTCAGTTGTGCCACTATTCAAAATCTAATGCATATTATTATGACATACAGTATAAACATATAATCCTTGGCGAGTGGATGAATGTAGTTTACAGATTATGGTTACTGATATAATGCAGTTTGGTTTGCTCAAGAATGTTTGTATCCTGCTACATAAAAATTGTAATAATTTAAGTCTTATAACTTTAGATATGACTGGAAAATTTTTATTTTATTTTTATTAAAATAATGGTTCAGTTATGAAAAAAGGACATGTAAATACAGTAAATGATTTTTAGAGATCTTTGAAAAATAAACACAACCACCGTACATATGTGGCTTTATTACCTTATCATAGGACAGAATTAAATATCTAAGTAGGATCCTTGTTTGATGCCATGTTGAACATGTTTACTGGGTCATAAAACTTCAATAAACTACAGAAAAGAGGCTCATGTCAAAAACTTGCCAGTGTGTAAACAAAGCTCTTTGTTTATATGTTAAAAACAGGTTGTTTCTGAAGACTGCTACTTTTTTAAATATATGACAAATGAAGTTAGAATTATAATTACTGTATTTTCCACACTATAAGGCACACTTAAAATCCTTAAATTTTCTCAAAAATCGTCAGTGCGCCTTATAATCACTTGCACCTTGTGTATGGATTCTGGTTCTGTTTACTGACCTCAAACCAATTTTATGTGATATACGGCGCTCAAAAATCTGTTTTAGTACGACTTTGGTAAGCTACGAAGCCGCACCGCTTGATGGATTGTTGGAGCATTACAGCTACCGCAGTCAGGTGCCAAGAGTTAAAAACTGTCTAAATTCTTTCATCATTAATAAAATGATCAGCGTTGCTGCTTTACCAGGTGTAACAATCAAGTTTAACATCCAGGCATCGATGAAAACAGAATTTATTATATTTAACAGATTTAGAAGTTAGCAGAACGTTAGCTCGCTGGTTTTGCTAGTTACTTAAACATCATATACCATGTTCTAACTGAGAGATTTCTGGAAAAAATAAAACGTACAGCTCTGCTATCACTTCCAACATAATTAAAAACAGAAAACTACACAGCAGTGACATTTCCAAGGTTACTGAATTTGGGCTAGCTGGTATAAAATGCTGTGCTACGTGATCGTGTTAGCGTAACATAAACACAGTGAAGCTGAAGGATGAACGCTAACTTTTTTTCCACTCGATAAAAGCTCCCGATGTTTTTTGACAAATGCAGTCACGTGGAAAGATGCCGTAAATGGACCAAATTTCAGTCAGGAGAACAACTGAGATAATCCATTCACAATATGAGGTTAGTCATTAATATAAGATTTAATATAAGACTTTTATTAGTCCCACATGTGGGAACTTTGTTTTGTTACAACAGAAAGTGGACAGTGCAAAGTAACAGCAAAAATTATAAAGTGTTTAATGTGGCTTATAATTCGGTGCGCCTTATGTATGAAAACAGACCCGTTCATTGACAGTGCACCTTATAATTCGGTGCGCCTTATGGTCCAAACAATACGGTAATTATAAAAAAAAATGCTGTTTAAACCTTGGTGGACAATGCACTAAGAAAGAACGATTATCTAGAAAATGACTCCAGGAAATGGTTCCTAAATTTTTTATTTCTCTCCGATATCCGATCTAGTAATTTAGGTCAGTATCGGACCGATACCGATAAGTAATATCGGATAGGTCCATCTCTAAATTACCCTTACAAAAAAAGAAAAGAAAAGAAAAGAAAGCCAGTCCAGTACTGGGTGAAGTATCAAGTCTTTTCAAGTAAACCGGTTCAAGTCCAAGTTTGTAATATATAGCACTTTTTCACCAAAGCACTTGTCAGAAAACATATTAGTTTTTAACAATCTCAGAAGCTTTTCATAGAAGAGGTAAAACATCTTCAAGCAATTTAAAAGAAGCTTAGACGCTTTTCTTTTCAAACTCCTTAGACTTTAAAGTTTATGAGAAAATATTAATAATTCTGAAAAATTCTGAGATTGTTAAAAACTAATATGTTTTCTGACAAGTGCTTTGGTGAAAAAGTGCTATATATTACAAACTTGGACTTGAACCGGTTTACTTGAAAAGACTTGATACTTCACCCAGTACTGGACTGGCTTTTTCTTTTCTTTTCTTTTCTTTTTTTGTAAGGGTAATT
>VUQR01028346.1:0-15068 GCA_015108515.1 Hemichromis elongatus
AGCTACGGACATGAAGGTAAAACATTCCGGCGTGTTAGGAGTGGCTAGTTATCTCCCATCATGCCTTGTGAACATTTGTTGCCATTTAAGATGAGAAAACTGTCTTATTTACTTATTTACTCTTATTTACTTATTTACTACTGAGTTTTAATATTGCTCTTATTACTCTTTCTGGGTCATAAAATAAACTTTTAACATATTTTCAGGCAAGAATGTAGCTGTGTAAACTTCAAATATCTGCCCGGTTTATCAGGACATCACATATTTGCAAACGTACTTTGACGGTTTTGGAGACGCCTGTTCCCCACCAGCGCGATAGCTAGCCGGCTGGGAGAACACCGAACTCCCGGCACATCTACTACAGCTACTCGGGTTAAACATGATATATAAGTCACTTAGATAACTTAAACATGTTATTGTTTGGCCTTTTTCAGTGTTTTATTTCTTCCTGAGTAAATCGGCTCAGTTAGATTCAGTTCAGTTGTGTTTCCCAGGTGTGTCCTCCCTGCCCTGACTCCCTCTTGTGTATATATTGTCTGATCGTCCTCCGTTTTTTTTTCACCTTGTCATTTGCTGTGTATTTGTCTGTCAGTGTGTTTTTTCCCTGGTCTTCGTTTCTCAGCCAGTCAGTTAGTTCTTGCCATGTTGTTCATTTGTTAGTTCAGTTTGTTACCAGCCATAAAGCTGCATTTTAAGCCAAATCCTACATTTGTCTCCTCACTCTGCTGCACAGCCACCACTCGACCTGCACAAACAGCTTCAGCTTTTTTTATTTACTGAAATTTTTAACAGTTATTAAAAACTTAACAGTTTTCTTCACATCTCTATAAACACAGTTGGGGCAGATCAACCCCTCAGACTATTACAGCAACTAGCCCAGACTGTTTTTTATGCAAGACAGTTTAAACTGTCTCCAGCAAAAGCCGGAAGTGGGTCAGGGGATATTTAGGGACAAGATGAAGCGTAGGGAATGAGGAAGGGAAGCATCGGCGGGATTTGAAGAGCTGTTTGTTTCATCACTCCTTGCTGTCGATGCAGAGGGGATTATGGTGCTAGGCTTGCATTTTTTTATCACAGTTTTAAGCATTATCAAGTGCGGATGTTTACTATTGCCAGGCGAATTGGGCCAAAAGGGCAAAGCGCTGTATAATGCAAGAGATTCTTTTGAGGTTGCCAACTTTCTGTAAGCTGTTTACATAATGAGCTGCCTTGATAGTTTGTGTTCCCAGGCTTGTTTGTGCTATCTGGGGCTGCACTATATAGACTCCAAAATTCTGTGCTAGCATGAGCATACAATAAAACTGTATATAGTACAAATGCATACCCACCTCTTCGCTTTATTAAGCTTCCTCTTGGAGTTGTCTTGTTTGAACTGTAGAAATGCATTCAGTTTTAGTGATCCAATTAGATGAAGTCATTCGGAAAATTAAAAATAAACCAAACTGTCTGTGTGCGTATACGGCATTGGTTTCTTACAAGTAGTGAAACTAACAGGTCTTATTTAAAAGGTTGATGGATGCCTGTGGTCCTCAAATCTGCACATCAGCTTTACAAAGCAAATTTCTAAACAGCAAAGCTCAAACAATCAAGTTGAAGTTTTTCACCCACTCACTAAGCAGCTCCAGGTGTTTCACATATTGTCAGAACTGCAGATGTGTGACTTGTTTCAGTGTATATATACAGGTCAGGCAATGACACACACTGTAGCGCCAAAGGGCCTGTGAACGCTTTCATGTTCACCTCACGTGCACGCACATTCACACACAAACGCACACTGAGACTGTATGCACGCTTGCACGCACTTGCAATCAAACACAGACAAACAGGGATGCACTTGCACAAAAACACACATTCACAGCCTTGCACTGACATACACAAACACATATACGGGGTCAGGTCTCACGCTGGCACTCTTCCACTCTCTCAAACACACACACACACAGTAGCGCGCACACACACACACGCTGAGCGAGGAGGCCAGATGGAATCACAGCGTGGGCTGTTGGCCTTTCACACTCTGGAGACTTGATTTGTCACTGTTTCTTCTCCTTCACCGACCCTTATTCCTCGCTTCCCTCATCCCACTTACCCTCTTTCTTCTTCACGCTCTCATCTTTGTCAACACACTTCACCTTGTCTTTTCTTTCACACAGCCCTTTTTATTTGGTTCTTTGATTTTAGCCCTTTACATTTCCATAAGCAGCACATGTCAGTTTGCCATGCCATTAGATTTCTTTGACGATCCATTCTGCTATAAGCACAGTGAAGATCACATTATGTCACATTGTGATGCTAAAGAAAACCTTCCATTGTCCTGAGCTACAGTGTAACCAGGAAGCATCCTTTCCCTCTAAGCTACAGTTTTAATCAAATCAGAGAGAAGAGGGAGAAACGCTTAGTCCTCCAAGCCTTTAGGTTGCCTGTGCCATAAATATTGATTACAGGTTAAAGTCAATTAGAATAATGGAAAAAAAAACCCTGTATCCTCTGCCAAAATGTTCTTGGCTTTGGTGGCCGTTTTATTGAATGAAGCTGGTAGAGAAAGCTAGCAAGCAGAATGGCTTCTGATTTAAAGAGCTGGAGTGTCTTACCGAAATAACCCCTAATACTTCTTACAGATGATAATGCACATTATACACCGCTGATCAGCATCCTGAGCAAGGGAAATCTCCTGCCAATACCCAAGAGCTGAACTTAAAAGCAAAGGTGTTTAAAGTCCCAATAGTCTAAATGCAGAAGAAGAGGAAGCCAGATAAAGATAATGTGTTCTGTGGACTAGCGGTTGCCATCTTCTCTTCACAGCGCTAATAAGATTTTATAGCTGCTTCTAAATAGCTGCTTAATCTTCTTCATATATTAGCTATGTAGTATTAGTTAGCTAATATTTACTTTACTATAAAATACTGTAAAATGCTTCAAGTGTTTTAGATAATCTTTTAAACTACTGTCTTATCTTTGTCAGAATTGTTCATTTTCTTTATTCTAACTTGTTCTTCTGTCAGCTAGCTTGACTGTAACTACTAACTGTTTTCATTTTATATCTTTTTTTAAACAGTCCAACACCGTCTCATCCCAACGCGTAACACAATGTGACAAATCGTCAGTATGTTACACGTTTGGAGCCATGAGAGCTGGTTGGAATGAATCTATACAAGTAAATCAGTTTTACGTTCTGAACCTGAATCACTTTGGAAAGCACTGTGTGATAGGATTAAGGTTATGGTTAAGGTTAGGACGGCTGGAGCCTCTGCTTGAAGTGTGTCTTACTGCTGCGAGCAGCATTGGATTCAGTTGGTAACCCAGAGCTTTTCATAAGGACGCGGAAGGGTACCTTTTGCATTACTATGAGACGCCTAAGGGCATGACAAATCGTCAGTATGCACTTCTTAAAGTTTTCCATTATCCTACATTCCTGTTAATTAGCCTATGCAGCAAAATAAGGTTTTTATTTTAAGTGTATTTCCTTGAAGTAAAATATAATCTTTTACTTATTGTACCTGCATGCTGGATGTGAATAAAAGTTGCAGTAAAATACTCGCAGATGTGAGATGTCTTGCTATTTTGGTACAACATTTTGCACTTTGGAAAAATAATTGCATCGGGGGAAAACACATCTTTTCCTGGTTGTTTATCGTTTTCCTGAAGCCATGATTACTTACTCTGTTTATTGCTCACATATCTTTGGCCAAATGGAATACGATTGGTTAGTGAATTCAGTGTGTGAACTTGATGCTCCGTACACGCTCATTATTATGGATGTTTGAGTGATTTTAGCTCAACTTCATTCATCCATTCATCTACTGTATGCCCCCCTGGGTTGGAATAAGTGCTCCAGTCACTGTTAACAGCACATGCTAGTGTTAAGATGGGACAGGTCATAGCCAGAGATCAGGATACATACTCAAGGGTAGGTGCTGTCTTCAAAGGAGCAGTAACCGTATCCCCGATGGCACTTCATGACACAATGTGTATAAAGTATGCATTGATGCCAGGGTGCAGATGGCAGACACCCCAGGGTCCTGAGTCAAAGCAAAGCCTGGCCAGCAGTCCAGTTATGTGTTACTGTGTCCCCACACAGCTCAGGGCAAAGCCTGTATCAGCTTTGTGTCAAATGTCATATAAATATTTAATGTGATCAGGGGACACTCGGGTGGTCAGAGAGCAGGGGCAGACAGAGATTCCCGGGGGGAGGGGGGCACAAAGCTCCCATTCCTCCCTCTCAATGCAATCCATTGAGAGATAGAAAGTCTCCACACATTCCCACAGATTTCTAAATGTGACTGGCTCTGACACACTTTTTCATCAGTTTTTATCAATACAGCTATTCAATCAACAGCACAGCAGGACTGCTCAGTGGAATATTCTTCAAAACCCACACGGGGCTAAAAATAAAATTTAAAAAAGTCCTTACTGGATAAAGATTAGTGCAAGTTTTATTTTTTTTTCTTTTCTTAAAAAACAGTACTTTTTTCTTGTCTGTGGAGCTATATCTGTAAATTTCATTGTACAGATGTAAGTAAAACAGCCAGGCCACAGAAACATTAATCACCAACAGAGAATGACTAACTCTGATTGCGATTAACTAACAGGCCTTCCTCCTCCACTATGAAGTGTCCTTCTGTGAGTTACTATAGTTATTTTTTCCTGCTGAGACCAAATAAAGCATTTTATAAGAAGATCCACTCTCTGCACCCACAAAAGTCCTACAGTCCAGCTCACTGGTTATGAAAACAAATCAGTCCTGCTTGTCCATTCAGTCCCAGCTGAAAGCAGGAATGTAAACTGAGTGATGGTTTCACCTTAAATAAACATGGAGACCCCTGTGGCCCTTTCAGTGCCTCCCATAACCTTTAGTGTACCCTGTGCAGAGGTTTGTAAAGGATAGCCTGTTGCATGGTTAGTCTCAAACTGACATGTTTTTGGGGGTGTGCATATTTGCTAAATATCTATAGAGGCTAATGTTTTATGTGCCTACCAGAGGCCCCCTTAAGCTGCATCATCTTAAATTGAACCTTTTCCTTTAAATACACATTCACAAGACACTTTATTGAGTACACCTTGCTAATATCATGTTGGACCCTGTTATGCCTTCAAAACTGCCTTAATTATTCATGGCATTGACTCAAGCAAAGTCTTTTAGATACAGACTGTGGAGCACATTTGACTACAGTGAACCTGAACATGTTCAAGAAACCAGTTTGAGATGATGTGAGCTTTGTGATGTGCTGCATAATCCTGCTGGATGCAGTGGTCATAAATAGGATGAACATGGTCAGCAACAATATTTGGGTATGCTGCGGTGTTTCAATAATGCTCAATATGTACTAAAGGGACCAACATGTGCCAGGAAAATACACCATTATGCAACCAGCAGCCTGAACTGCTGATACAAGACAGGCTTGACTCTACCTACTAAATGTTGCAACACAGATTCAAAAGACGAGGCAGTTTTTTTTCCCCAGTCTTATGTGTCTAATTTTGATGACTCCCGTTCTTAGGTGATGGGAGAGTTGTGATTTTCTGCATACTTTAGTTGTAATGAGTAGTTATTTGAGTTACTGTTGCCTACCTTTCGCCTAAAGCAGTCTAATGCCAAGACATCAAAAACATCTTGGCATCAACAAGACATTTTTGCCGAGGGAATTGCTGCTCACTGGATATTTTCTCTTTCTCTGTAAACTGTAGAGATGATTATATGGGAGTAGATCAGTTTCTGAAATACTTAGACCGGCCTGTCTGGCACCGACAACCATGTCACATTTAAATCACCTTCCTTCCCCATACTGACCCTTGTTTTGAACATATCTAAATGCCTAAACGCATTAAGTTGCTGTCATCTGACTAGCTGAGCAGATATTTGTGTTAATGAGCAGCTGAACCCACCTAAAAAATGGGTGAGTGTATGTTTGAACATTTTTTGGTGAGGACTTAATAAAACACTGTTAGCATAATGGTATGCTAATAACTAAAAGCACAAAACAAACAAACCGGGTTCCATTTTATTATATAGACGCACATTTTAACTCATTGTGTTCTGTTTATATAACATTGTAACCACACTAAGCTACTGGTAGCAGGATAAAAACAAAAGTGCAAAAAGCAGGCATTTCCAGTTGTCATTCTCTTTATTCAAGCATGCACACGCTGTCACATGGAGAACACCCGTGTTCTTTCACACACAGCCCTCCCAGTGCACAGAGTGAAAGTCCATGCTCTTGCAAAACTGGGCTAACAGCGTTTCACAAGCAATCAATGAAACAACATGTAGTTATTAAATATTCAGCTTCAGTCCCATCCAGCACTGCCTTACAGAGACCTCGGGAATGAATTTAAAGTACCCAGCTCGCATGCAAAGTAGACCACTCTGTGTAATTTTGTATATACTATTGGTTCATACAGGTTTCCATCAGACCAGTTATGACTCACCACATGTAACTCCTTATACACATATTTGTTTGAGAATATACAAAGCGTAAAATTAGGAAGGTTTTTTCAAGATATAATCCGTTTTGCACAGATAATAATAATATAAATAGTTCCACCTTAACCTGGCTTGTAACATGGATGTGTCACTGTAAATATATTGTCATTGCATATATACATTGGCTAGGCTTAGAGATGGGCTCATGTTTAGTTTAGTTTTTACCAAACATGGTTTATGTGCATTTTGGTAAAAAGCATCTATAGCAGTGTTGTGATTTGTCCAGATGCAACACTGAAAACCTAAGCGGTGTTGTAATGATCTTTTTAGACAGGAGTGGGGTGGCTGTAGCTTAGGAGATACCTACCAATCGTGAGACTGGTGGTTCAATGACTGGCTGCTGCGTGCCAGATATTCCAAGGTGTCCTCCAATGCATTCATCCGACTGTGCGAATGTTAGCTAGAAAGTGTTTAAGTATAGATATAAGTGCTTGTATAAGTGGGCGCGTAAATCAGTTGTACAAAGCGATTATTGGGAAGTAAACCAGGCCTTTTATTCTTGGTAACACAACCAAACAAGCCATACTTGTTCAGTCATCTTCTAACTGTACTGTCATAAACTTCTCTGGGATGCAAATTTACTAACACGTCCATTCGTGGGTTAGATTATGTCATTTTGTTAACACACACCTGAATGCTCCAGACAGCAAACGGCCAAAATGTCTGCTTTTGTAAAGATGCTCACATTTCTATACAAGCTCCTGCTTACCCTGTTAATTTCTATGAAAACTATAAGGATAGACTAAGTTTTTTCACAAAAGAAACTTTCTTTTCCACAGGACTGCATTTCAGTCTGCAGTGTACTCACTCGAGCCTAAATGTAATCCACATGGTGAGAAATTTCTTAAGCAACATCTTTTATAGTAAATATTCATCTGTCTACTTTGTTTCAGCCAAACCGTTTTAAACCACTGGAGTTTTGAAAGTGGGAGTGATATCAGTTGACCATGATCTTAATGAAAACAGTACAAACGCATCAACTTGTGAGTGACAGGAGGTCATCTCAGACTTAGAAACCTTCTCTAACCCTTATTTACTTTATTCCTGGATCCTCTTCTGGCCTCCTTCTCTGTCCAATAGCCATAAATGAGTCTTTAAAACAGAAACATGTCATCAGATCAAAGAGAAGAGAGCAACAGAGGCTGTAAAGAAGAAACGATACTGTATAGGGACCACGTGTGCGTGTGTAGACAGATCTATATGTGTGTGCATGTGCATTACAGTGATTTTGTGATATAAGATATGCCTGTGAGTATAGGGAGCAAAAGAGAGAGACAGAGTTGGCCAACCCATTTTGTTAAAATTGCTTCCAGCTTTGCAAGAAAAGGGGAAATACCATTCTAGGAGAGGGATCCTCTGCGTCTGTGTTGAACATCATCACTATTGTTCGTGTCTGCAGCTTTTAAGCTAAAACACCTGCTTGAAGAGGCCCCGTCAAACCGAAAAGCTAGTCTGACCGTGTTCGTCACCGGGCTTCATCCTCCAGAAAGATTTCTAGTGGACAGACTTGTCACATAGTGTTTTTGGTTAACCTGCCGAGCCAATTAGCATTTAGTTCTGCTCAGGAAGACCAGAATGTTCCACACACGGAAACACGCAGGCAGTCTGTGGAGAAACTGACAAGGATTTGCTTGTATTGAACATGTGCTACAGTCAGAACTCTGAACATTTGGCCATTTTTTTCTAGGCTGCTAACAACTGTTCTGTTTTTACAACTGGATGTAGAGCAGTGGGCACGAAACAAGCTTACATAATCCACAACTGCTGAAGAGTTTCTCACTACAGCTGCACAGAAAGACTTTGAAATCCAACCTTCACCGTTGAAGTTATTTAACCAGTTGAATTCATGACTCTATAATGTCTGTGGACAAAAATATTGAAGGAAATCAATACTTTTAGGAAGTGAATAAAAAGAATAATGATAAAAAATATTTGCAGCACCCATTTTAGATATTTATTTAATGAACTTTCTATTGTTTAAGAGAGAAATAGACTCAATTGGCACATTTCGGTATAGCACTAGTTTACCAAAGTTTGGTGCTCAGTCTTTCACACAGAAGTGGAAAGCTGGTTACCCTAGTTTGGAGACACTTGTGTCGACTGGATGTTACTTTTGGCTAGTTATTTCAGCACATGCTGAGTCACTCACAGCTTTCTCTGAACTGAGAGGTTCAAGTATCGTCTGCTAAAACACTGCACTGCTAGTCAGAAACAAAAACAAAAAATAATGCATTCCACATTTAAAAGAAAAATCCCCCTCGTCCGAAGGTACTGTACTTAAATGGGCACAAACATAAAATTCAAAAATCCTGACCACCCGGTGTTAATTATTCATCTTAATGGACGCTGATTAAAGGGACCCACGAAAGCTCAGCGTTGCACGTATAACGACTGGTCCAAAGTACAAATGCATTTTTGTGGCGAAGCATATAGAAAGCAGTTGAAAGGCAAATTCCATGAAATAGTCGTATGTAGGCCAAGAAAAAAACAACAACTCCTAAAACATTTCCTGAAAAGCAGTTTGTTGCTGATATAATCAAACACACATGCTGTGTATACTGTATCGTGCCAAAAACCAAGTATAGATGTAAAGCCATCAGACTGAGCTGAAACACTTTGGACCAAATGTTCTGTTTTTGATGCTCACTGGACAGGCCGTGATGACTTATGACGATCACACAGCAGAGGACAGAGTTCACCCACCCACCTTGTCTTATGTATGATTCCTCGGCTCTTCGTCTCTCTGTCTCTCCCCGTAGAGTGCACAGTGCAGGCAGTATCTCGTCATCGGCCATTTGGGCCCAGACTGCAGCACCAGATGGATAAAACAAGAACCTTTCAGACTGTGAAGGGGAAAAAAAGGAACATTTTCTTGCTGCTGAGATAAGCAGCAGAATGTTTTGACACTTTCAACTACTTTTTTACCAAATGGGCATTTATACAACCACGAGCGATGATTATAAAAGATGTGCTTTTCCTGAAAATTTATTCTAAACTTTAGGGAACTAGGTCAGTAGAGACATTTGTAAGGTGTAGGAGAGAGGTGTGGTGGGGTGTTTGTCCTGTTTCTTGAAGCAAATGATGAATTCATCAAAACAAGTGTGTTAAATAACCATATTTATGAGCAAATGACTAAACGCGTATGCTGCCACAACCTTTGTGACTGCAGTGGGAGTGAAATATTTGAATAGTGAACAGTGTCTTATGGAGACAAAATGCAATGTAGTCACAAAGGGAGCAAAACTCTCGCAGTTTTTTTGAGAGAGAATACACGGGGCTTCATTTGAGTATTATTACAGTTTTAAAATTGCCTTAAAATAGCTTTATGTAATTATTATTATGTAGTATAAGTATCAGTGAAATCACACATCAAAGCCACCTTCAGCAACAACGATAGCTGATCAGCACTCTAACAGCAGCCAGCGTCAGCCACAGCAACCTACGTGTATATTATTACTGATATAGAAGGTTTACGTTGTGATTTAGATTGAACCACATTCCTTTTGTCTATCATGTCCTGATAAACAAGCATTAATTAGCTACAATCAGCTGGTTACTTTGTTGCCGGGTATTTGCAGTTGGAATGTTTTTATCTGTTTAAGCTGCTCACGTGTGAAAAACAGCGTGAGAAATATCTATATAACATTTTTACATATTTTAACATTTTGTATATGTAATGATATTTTCATAATTTTAAAGATGTTTTCAGAAAAGCAAGCTGTTTTGTGAAAGCAACATTTAAATCCAGCATTTCAACGAGTTCCATACACATGCATTCAACGACAAGAAGCCAAAAAAAAAAGAATAGAACTGGGAAGATTTAAACATACTGTGAAACATCCTGACAGGTAACACTCACCAACAGACAAAATTTGATTTTAACAACTAGCATCTCGACATCGGCATCTGAATATCTAGAGAAATCCATAGTTATCGCTGTCTGCGACTGATTACAAGTTGTTGGGGCGACCAACTAGTAGCCCAGAGTGTTCAGCTTTCTTTGCGCAAGGTGCCTGCACCAGTAGTCCTACTCAGATTGATAGATTGATTGGTACTCGACATGGCTACCTGGGAGCTGGTTATGATCTGGTTAGATTCCTATATAAAAGCAAGGTTGCTGAGCACCTAGGCCATTTTGCAGTCAGTCACTATTTGAAGTGTAATTTCCCAGTTTTGACTGGGCTCTGAATGTAAGCCATTAGTAGGAATTTCTATATACATGGAGAGCAAAGTATTTATCACAATTTGTCACAGTTAATCGCCGTATTATCACAAACAGATTGCCAACTTGACCAAATCTAATCACAAACCAATAGCAGACTGACTCTGTCTCATTTCCATTTTATCATTGATGACAACAGTAGTCCCAAATTTCATCCCCATCTTCTAAAAAGCCATTTCGAAGGCAACAAGACTGCAAGTTCCTCTCACACGATCACAATAATTTTGTTCATGCTGTTGCTTCTAACCACGGTTTTCAACCTGTGACTGTAACTACGTCATCAAATAAAGGCCAATTCCTGTCCATATTAGAAATCACACTTCATAAAACTTGGCAGCATGTAGCTAAAATCCAGTTTCAGTTTTTTCCTCCAGTTGCTCCAAAAAAGAACTACTGCCATATTAGAGGGAAAAAAGCTCTATTGAATGGATCTATAGCCTGACTTCCCTAGAGTGTCCTCCTGTTCACCTCAAGGGGCTTCTGAATAGATGGCATTCTTCACTGTCTCACTGAGCCAGTCCCTCATATGAAGAATAAGCCATTTGAAGGCAACTTTACCCTTGAGAAAGCCTGTAGTTATAAACAAGGATATAAGTACGAACATGTACAGTAGTCTCTATGGAGGCACCTAACCGTAAGAGATTAATCATGAGCATAGATTTAATTTGAGCAATCAGTGAAACATATTTTCAACTCCATTTCTTGCATAATTGTGGAGTTTTGTACACCAATTTCTACCTTTTCTGCATCACCTTATAGTAGAAAAAGTAATTATTTATGTAAATTACATATAACATATACTGGAATATGACACAGTGAGACTCTCAAGTATTCTGTCTTGCTTTTAATTAGTTATTCCCAACTCTTTCGATTTTATATTATCCCTGCCGAGTCAACAAGTGCACAAGGTCTGATTTACTATTCTCTCCTCTTTTGTGTTTGCCTGGCTTCAGACATGAAAGCCAGAGTGTATGAGATGATTTTGTCTGTCTGACATCGGGATACTTTTGTGTCCTGTGACTGAATCTGCTCATCAGTTCCTGGTCTATATGTCCACACTCAAAACTCCTTTGGTACATGTCACACATATCTGTGCTTTGGGATTTTAGAGGAGAGTGAGATCAAATGAGATGCTGTCAGTCGGCCGCACCCCTCTATCTATAACTCAAGTGTAGTACGCAGCTGTGAGTGCCACATACATGTTATCTGGCTCTCCCACTAAGAGTTACGGCTCACTTGCCCTTGACAAACCAGCCTCGAGTCCATGCTGAAAATTGTCAGGGGCTGAGTCTGGGTCTGCAATGTCAATGCGACTACTCCGAGCAAGACTTCTCAGCGAAAGAGATTCTGAAACTTGTCCTTTTGGCTCGAGTGCAGTCCATCGCACATATTGAGCTAAATTGTAAACTGTCTCAGTTGACCTCCCCCTGAGACTCAGAGTAGCATTTCCTACCTGGTGAGTGCCATGCTTGTTGAATCAAATGCTACTCAATTACTCTCTCCTATAAGTGCTGCACGCCGCCGCTGAAAAGCTACAGTACTGCAGGACTCACAGAGGAAGATGGGACTTGTTCTGACAATCTCAATCAGAGTGTTTGGGGTTGATAACACCCATAACCCCCCAGCGTGTCCAATTTTTCAGGATTTGGACATAAAAACACTCCCCTAAGGCAATCATAACAGCTTGATTTTTATGCCACAGCATACTCAGACTCCATAAAATCTTCATGGTCTCTCATAACTGGCATTGCTACACAAGCAGTGGCGTATAAGGATTTTATTGATGATGATTAGGTGTTTTTCTTTCCTCGAGACACTTTCATGGCTTCTTCCTAAAGCAAGTGACACAAACAGCAGGGGGCTAATGTCCTCTTACAGCCCTTCTCTGCATATTAGGATGAGGTTTATTATTATTGCTCTCATACTTCAGGTGCACTGTCATCGTAAAAGTTTCCACAATACTGATGCGCAAGCAGCAGTTATGTCTGCAATGCAGGGATTCAGCGAGTTCTGAGTGTACCGTAGACAGTTTGCCTTAGGGCAGAATAAAAAAAATAACTGAACAGCAACCTGTTGTTTTATGATCCTTTTCATATTTGTCAGAAGCTCTGGAAGACTTCCAGTTTTTTTTCAATACAACATTTTCCACTGAAGTGTCGCTGGCTACTTGCAAGCACTTTGCATGGTTCACTGGATTTAATGTCTAACTTCTACTTCTGTTGGAAGAGGCCCTGGTTGGAAAAACTCTTGAAAATTACAAGCAAATTAACATCCTCTGGGAACTAAGCAGTGAAAAGTTTCATGTGCTGTGTGTTGTGAAAAATGCAAGGGAACATTCTGAATCATTCTGATTTTTCACCGTCACCTGTCAGTCGGTACATTATTACTGTCCTTCTTTTTAGCGGCATAGTAGAGCTGTAAAAAAGGTCAGTCCTTCAACATTTATCTACCAGGGGGCTTCACAAACTACCTCTCTGAGGAGGAACAGCATATGAATCTTCCAAAAGGTTGACAAGGTTGACTTGGCGCCGAAAGAAAGAAGCCGAGCAGGAATATTTGATTTGGGGACAATGTGAGGCATTACTCTGGATTTTCTAACTAATTTACATGTATTATTGGTACTAGATGTAGTGCATGTATTTTCCTTGATTGTATTCTTGATTAATGGGTTAGTAGTTTCATCCATAAAACAACAGGAAGTGATACTAAATCAATTTCCCATTCTAATTTTAACTCACATGTTCAGTGTAGTATAAAGGATGAGCAGAGACAGCTGAGAAGCATTAACTGTTTAAAGTTTCTGGATTAAAAAATGTAGCATTGATTAGTGCTGGATCTAAAGTAAATTACAACTTTTACTGTCGCTAAAAAAAATGCTTGAAATTTATTTGGTTAGTGTGAGATACGAAAAAAAATGAAGCTGTGGATATCGGGTATTTGCTTAATATACCATAAATACGTCAAATCTGGAGTAAAAAATTGTTAATACTTTTATTTAAAAGGGCTGTTAAAGGGGGATTTTGAACAAGGTCAGACGGGATGTTCGCATATTTCAATACTTGGTGCTAAAGGCTTTCAAGTCAACCCTCTTGAGAGGTGTGCTTTCTTATGTAGTTACAATGCTTAAAATCTCACCATGTGAGAGATGTTAGTAGATTGCAGAATCCAGTGAAATGTTTTTAATGCTCCCAGTTTAAGTGCATAAATCTATTCATGTGTAGTGAGTGTAGGCTGTCTGTTAAGGCTTACTTCTGTCTGATAACAGCAGTACTTAGGTGAGTTCAGAATCAGAATCAGAATACTTTATTGATCCCCAGGGGAAATTATTTAGGTTAAAGTGCTCCAGACATTAACATTAACAAGACAGACAATACACTCAAGAAATAACGAAATAACCACAATATATACATCCATATATATATATGTACATATACTCAACATCTTAATAAATAGCAGGAAAGGAAGAACATGTGCAAAACAGGTGTATCAGAGACTGTGTTAAGTGGATGAGTTGTACAGAGAGATGGCCACAGGCAGGAATGATTTCCTGTGTTGTTCAGTGGTGCATTATGGGTAACCTCAGTCTCTCACTGAACGTGCTCCTGTGGCTGACCAGCATGTCATGGAGTGGGTGGGAGGTGTTATCCAACATTGTCTTTATCTTGGACAACATCCGCCTCTCCGACACCACCTTCAGGGAGTCCAGCTCCATCCCCACAACATTACTGGCCTTACGGATCAGTTTATTGAGTCTGTTGGCATCTGCGACCCTCAGCCTGCTCCCCCAGCATGTGACGGCGTAGAGGATGGCACTGGCCACAACAGACTCATAGAACATCCTGAACATTGTCCAGCAGATGTTGAAGGACCTCAGTCGCCTCAAAAAATAAAGGCGACTCTGGCCCTTCCTGTAAAGTGCTGTGGTGTTTTTAGTCCAGTCCAGTTTATTGTCTATGTGTACTCCCAGGAATTTAGAGTCCTCCACAATGTCAACATTGACCCCGTGGATTGAAATAGGGGTCAAGTGTTTTCTGGTCTTCCTGAAGTCCACAATCAGTTCCTTGGTTTTTGCCACGTTGAGCTGCAGATGATTCTGCTCACACCACGTGACAAAGGAGTCGACCACAGCCCGGTACTCTGTCTCATCACCCCTGCTGATGCATCCAACCACTGCAGAGTCATCAGAAAACTTCTGAAGATGGCAAGTCTCTGTGCAGTGGCTGAAGTCTGTGGTGTAGAGGGTGAAGAGGAAGGGGGAGAGGACGGTCCCTTGTGGTGCCCCTGTGTTGCTAATTACCTTTTCAGACACACACTGTGAGAGACGCACATATTGTGGTCTTCCTGTCAGGTAATCAACAATCCAGG
>VUQR01028357.1:0-15499 GCA_015108515.1 Hemichromis elongatus
ATTCCTCTTCAGCTAATTTTCTGCAGCCAACCTCGAGACTGGGTTGCCATGTTCTCAGTCATTTGTTCCTCCTCAACTAAATTCCACTGCTAAACCTCGGCACCGGGTTGCCAGGTTCTCAGTGAATTATTCCCCTTCGTTAAACTCTGCAGCTAACCTCAGCACCATGATGCTAGGTTCTCAGTCACTCATTTTTTCCCCAGCTAAAGCCAGGTTCCTCAGCCACTCATTCGTCAAACTCTGCAGCTAACCTTGGCACCGGGATGCTAGGTTCTGAGTCACTCATTTTCCCCCCAGCTAAATTCTGCAGCTAACCTTGGCACCAGGTTGCCAGGTTCTGAGTTTCTCCCTACTCTTCCATTAAACTCCTGCAGAGTTTAATGGAAGAGTAGGGAGCTAACCTCTGCACCGGGTCGCCAGGTTCTCAGCCACTCGTTCCTCCCTCTTCGAACTCTGCAGGTGACCTCGGCACCGGGATGCCAGGTCTTCCCAACTCTGCTCCTTTGCCCTTTGGCGAAGCTCGAGCAACTCCTGGTCAAGCCTCACTCCACTTGAGTTTGCTTGCTTTCTCATTATACAGAGACGTTCTCCGCACCACCTTTCCCTCCTGGAGAGAGAGTTCGACTCCTACCCATCTACCATATTCGATCTCGCGTTACGATTCGGCGGCACCAGCGTCTAGTAGTTCCACATGCTTCTCAGGCAGCTTCTTATCTTCGGTAACCAAGACACCTTCCGGGGCAGTCTTGGAAAGCTCAATCACATCACTCTTCTCCTCCGATTTTCGCCTCACTCCCACTTGCTCCAGACGTCAGCTGCTCTCCCCCGTGGGTCATTTAAACCTTGCTAAAGGCTGTTCCTTTATCTCTCACTTGCTTTCACTCACAGCATCCTCACTGTCACTCCTCCACTCTATCATGCTTGATAGTACTTTTAAAGCCGAACTTGGCCTCCCACAACTCCTGCTTGCTAACTGGGATGGCATCACTTCTAGAACGATCAGCTGTCGCACCCCGACGATATCCAGCTTTATACAGACACTGCCCCTTCTGCCGGTTTTGGGGGTTATTACGACAGAAAGTGGTTCTCCTCAGCTTTGCCTCTCGAGACCCACCAAAATATCCAGGAGTGGTTCCTGCCTTCTTCAGCCGTTTTTGGAAATCTATCCTCAGTCATCTTCCCGTCATTTATCATCGCAACAGTCTCCAGCTTTGTATCTTACACCTTCCGGTCTCTGAGCATCAATCCCCACTATTAAGACATACCTTAGCGGCATCAACTTCTTTGCCAAACTGCTCACCCTTCCCTCCCAATTTCCTTCTCTACTCCTCTTCCTCCCTCCCTTCCTTCATTCACTTCTCGTTAGTACATGGGGATCTGCCTGGCCCGGGAGCTGTCGCCAGTCCCCTTCGAGGCCTTCCCCAAACTGCAGCACCAGTTCATTCTCCTCATCCCTCACCGCTCATCATTTCAGAGGTTGTGGTCCTAGCTAGTGAAATTTTATTCCTTATTTGTGGCATCTCAATACTTTCTTCTCTCTTTACTTAGCTGTCACTCTTTATTCTTTATACTTCACTGTTTTTTGTCTTCACTGTCAGCAAGGGCTCATGGGGGAATCGTTAGGTTGTTGTGCTTCTATCTATAATCTTGTAGACTCTTTACTTTACAGTATAAAGTGACTGTTGTTGTGAGGAGGTGCAATGTAATGAAACTGAATGAAAGTGAACTGTAATCTATTTGGGATTTTAGATCTTTTCTATGCTGTATGTGCCTGTGTGGCAAAGCTCCCTCACAAAAAGACTTACCTTTTATGTTTGCTCACTATTATTTATATTTTTACATACAACTTAGACTCTTCTGCACCTTCAGCACGCCCAGTCAGTCGCTCAGACTTACTGTGTCTGCATCTACACCAGCTGCCATCTTAAGCTGTGCTTCCATGCAGTGTGCAGGTCCCAGCGTGCTGCTGTATAAAAAGGAGACACTGATTAGAAAATAATCAGCAGCCCTGTCACTCCTAGACATTGAACCCTTTACTCCACCTCTCCCCATTCGGTTGAGTCAAACATTCTGCCACATCCTCAGTTAGAACCAGGCTGAAACTGGTACTGGAAGGTTGCTGAGCGAGGTACACTGGTGTCTAAGCAAAATCCTACTAGAATCAAGCATTTCACTTCAGCAGCCATATGAATACATCCTTTTTTCCTTCCTGTTGCTGTGATTCACTGCAGGTATAAAGTTGTGGTTGACATGTAGCTAGAACTACAGAAGAGGAGTGACCATGAACCGAGTAATGTCTTTTTTTTAGTGGCAGGCCATTTCAAATGCATCTTTTTATACAAATCAACAAATATCAGCAAAATCACAAACTGTTTCTGCACAGATATTCATAAATGAGTTTCAAAGCGTTTCACACACCATATCACATCCACACAAGCTTTTTTGACCTTTTTTCTATTCATAAGTGCTCTCTGTCTAACATTCACACACATTTATACTCCGACAGATGCTGAGCTACAGCCACCACAAAATGTAATGCCCTCATTGATTTTAAAGATTTTTTTCTTAGAGACTGGATCTAATAATCATTAGTGCCCAATGGTGTTTTTGTGAAATGCCTTGCAAACCAAACTGAAGTATAACAATTTTGTGTTATTCAAAGGTTCCTCAAAAATACCAGAGTTTAGCGCAGTTTGTTATGATTGTGGTGAAATTCAGTAATGCATTGTGTTGTGCTGGTGTAGACCAGGGTGTGGTGCTCACTCTTAGGTTACAATCAGGACGCTGATTAGACACCTGATTCCACCTTTAGGTGTTGGAAATCATGTAACATCTGCTTATCTTGTTGAATTCAGTTTGGTTAATCCACCAAGTCAGATGATCACAGCTTGTATGCAAAGAAAATCTGCTGAAGTTCACAATAGAAATTTGTATGTGACTCATTTCTACTGATTCTTTTACTCACCCTGCAACTTGTCAAACCCCACTTAAACCACTGGTTCTACTCCTACCAAGCATGCTTACGCTTTTATATGATTACGGCTTCTGAAACTCTACTGTGTGCAATAACATGATTGGCTTGGGTGTTTTCCATTATGATTGCTGATTGACACTTTTGGGCCAGGATAACTGCCGTCTTTGGTATTGAGAATTCTCCTATCGATTTCTCCTCATTCTTCTTTTGAGTGCAAAAGAACAATGTCTCTGTATTCACTAAATTGGATGGAGCATTTGCTCTGCTTTACTTATCTTCTGTCAAATTTGCCGGCTGAGAATTTTCAGAAGAGGGATAATAACACCTGTGTCACTCTTTCTCTCTCATTGTTGTAAGTCTGTATCTATTCTCAGTTTTGATTAAGAAAAATGTTTTTTTTTTTTTTGGGAGAACCTTTTTTACATGTCACTCTGTTCTATTGATTGGGGCATAGTGACTTATTGTACTTCTAAATTCTTCCAAGCATGTCTTACCTTCAGAGCCCAAGGTTATTCTGTTTGGCCTCACAGTGTTGCATCTGTTACTGACTGAAACAGTTTCATCAGATGAAAATTTAGAAAAATATATGACTGATATGCTGCTGCATTGAGGTGGTCCAAGATATTTCAAACAGGCTATACCCGGACACACGACCGACAGTTGAGTGCATGACTGACTGAATCAATTTTGTACTGATGTCAGCCTCTGATGTTCACTTCATGAAGTCCTTCATAGAGCAACTGTCAAATAATTGTGGCCTTCTCTCCAGAAGCATGAATATTAAACTGGATCTGATTCATCACACGACATCTTCTATTCTTCTAAAGAGTAGCACCTCTGAGACATGCAAGGAGAATTCTCATAACACCCACATAGCCCACAAGTTACGTCTTCAAAAAAATCAAATCGCACAGTGTGAAGCATCTCCTGCCTTTAACTAAACGGGTACAGACACCGATGAGCAGAGAGCACATTAATCAGTAAAATGTCAAGATGTCTTTTGTGTTTGTTTAGTGAACTAAAACATAATGAAGCCCAGCTGAGTAAATGTGTCAGTTCTCATTATAGCTGCTAAAATGAGCAGTCACCAGCTTAAACTTTGAAATGTGGTAGTTTCTAAAGACCTTGTTATTTATTTAGGTCGTAATCAGCCCCTCCAGGTCTGAAAAATAAAGTGCAGAAATGACAAATAAGTGCAGTTTCTCTAATAGCCACACAAGACCAATTCTAAAATGGAGATAGTTCCTATATAGATTGCATTGTTGGCATACCCATCTTTACAGGAGAAATAAATATGTTTACAGCCTGATACACAAAACCGTTTTGATGTTTGCAACTAAAGCTTCCTACTTCAATTAGCATTAATAAATATTTCAGTTAGTCATATTAAATTATATTATATTAAATCTATTAAATTCATCAGGTCATTGTTTAGGTATTGATGGCAGACTGTTACTTTGAATGTTAGGAGGATGCTAGCAAAGGCTGTTCTAGCTGCTAGGTCTCATCTGTGATTGACCTCTGCAAACTTAAGTTGCTGAATTGAAGCACTTTAAGTGTGCTTTTGCAGTGATGCAGTGGTTAGCATGGACCAAAAGCAGCTGGGGACATTATATGTACACAGTTTATAATCAATACTTGACAACATGAAGAAGTGGTTTAAAAAAAACAAAACCCCCCATTAGTTTTGATCTCTAAAGCTAATTTTCTCATCTGGATCGAACGCTCATCCCACAGAAAACGCGACATTCAGATGAGCAGAATCAAATTTCTGGGATTTCCTTACTAGGCTTATTGAGCATTCATCACCACGTCAGAAATTTCACTTAGCTGCCACTGTTTGGTACAATGCCTTAATTCATAATGTCAAAGATTCATCAAATTGCTGGAGACAGTTCTCTGAGATTTTGGTTCATATTTCAATACACAGAGATTTGGTGAATATAGACGGTATTTCAGTGCAGTGAGGTAATTGGCTAATTACTAAACAACTTTGAGATGATTTGAGTTTTTTGACATGGAACACCATCATGGTGAAAGCAGCCATCAGAAGATGGATACACTGTTGGCCAAAAGGGATGGAGATGGTCAACAGTCCTGCACCAAGGACTGTGTCACTTAGACTGTGACATTTAAATGATGCTCAGTCCAGTGTGTGCCATAAAAATATCCCCCACACCATTACACCAGCATCAGCAGCCAAGGAAGGATGTTGCTTTCATATTGTTCACGCCAAACTCTGACACTAATATAAATGTTGTAGCAGAAATCAAGAATCATTGGGCCAGTCGATGGCTTCTTACAATCTTGTTGTTTAATGGTGGCCAGCCTGTGTGAAGCATATCTTCAATTTTTGTTCTAAACTGGCGAAAGTGGTCTTTTGCTGCAGTTTAGAGATGGTCTTCTACATAGCTTGGTTGTAATGAATGGTTACTTGAGTTACTTTTGCCTCCCGTGTCACGTCTGCCCATTGGCCTCTGACATTAACAAGGCTTCACCACAGCCACGTTTCCTGTGTGTTTCCCAGTTTGTAATACTAGTTTCTGTAAGAATAAGCTGCGCACACACGCACCTACTTTACTGTTAAAAAAACACTTTATTTGCGATTTACATTCAGTCCAAACTATAGAATTTTACTCATTGTAAACCACAGCTGACTCCACACTTCTCTTTTCCTTTGGTTAATCCCATTGATTGGATCCTCATTTTATTCAGATGAAAGGCAAATGAGGTATCATTAACAAGGAAACAATTTGTACCACAAAGCCCATGCAATACTTGCTGCAACTCAGACACCTCCTCTCTGAGGGAAGATACCTCAGCAACAATAAACCACAGCACGGATTATGGATATCAGTTTCCTCCTGTGAATTTCACTCAATCACTAATGCGGAGATTTTCTATGAGAAACACGCCTTTGCATGTGTACTGCTGTTGATCAGTGCTGTACAGCAGCTAGAAAAAAGGGCTGTCAGAGTTAATATGGTGCTGCTTGTCAGCATGTTGGAGCCATCCAAGATAAGCTGTTAGAAAAGCTTGTGTTTTACTGTGGCTATTTATTGTAATGGGTTGAATCCTCAGTGGGGAGATTTATAGGGCGTCCCTGCAGCACATACAGCTATGGGGAGGATGTGAGCCTTGACACCAATGTGGCAAAGAATTTAGTGTTTGACAGGCAGTTAACACCAGGTCAGATGGCTTGCTGCCACTGATGCCCCTTGTGCTAATGAGAGAAACTGTCTGAAATGAGTTGTTGAGTCTGTTTCCCCTCTTGCTGTCAGCTGTCTCTGCAGGATACTGTCCGCCTTCAAAAAACAAAACCATAGGTCATTTGTACAAGCATCTCATCATGACCTGTGTTTATGTTCTAAATGTAAACACCCTCCAGAACATAGTAAGAGCACGAAAATGTTCTGGTGCCATCGCCTTGAGATCTGGTAGCCTGTTAACTTAGAGAAAGATAGAAAATAAGAGCTTTCTTTTTAGCATAACTCTAACAGAGAACCGCTGCCAAATGCTGTTTCAGGAATGCTTACATGGCTCATTTCAGATGATAGGAACAAACAGCCATTATGATACTTTAGCTGAAGGACTTGTTGCCCTATGGTGTAATGGTACAGAGTTTTGGTAAATTTGCCTCTGTATACAATCAAAGTGGTTTTTAAATCAAACAGTCAAGGTGTGATTGAAGGGTGAACTTACATCTTTAAATTAAGGGCTTTGACAAAAGTATTTTGCACTACCCGTTTAGGGACTGGAGCCATATTATCCCCTTATTTTCAGAGGCTCAAACATTTATTGAGCAAAATTTTCCTTAGAAATACTTGGATAAATATCCTTTTCAATAAGTTCCTGAAGTGTAGAACTCATGGTGCATACTATAGTCTTCAAAGGTTTAGTGAAATTGGGATTAGGTAATTCCATCTACTGTAGCAAGACACTCTAATACACAGAGCAGGCATCAGGCATCATTACAATGGCCCTGCCATTATGTCAGAAACGGGATGAATGCTTGAAATAGAGCAGCTGGTGGACATAGGGGCAAGGGGCAACTGTATGCAGCCTATGGCTGCTAAAAAAGTGTGCCCCATATCAGATTTGGCACCTGGATCACTTATGCACTGCTATTTATATTTTTTCTCTTCAATGATTTAACCATATCTCACGACTTAGCTCAAGTGCTGATGTAACTCTAAATACCACAGCAAGCAACCTTGTACTTTGTACATTGCCCGAGACAGAGTGAGACAGCTGAGTGAACTGTCTGAAGTTTCTGACCTTCATGTCAAAAGCACAGGTATTATCTAGTGAAACAGGCCATTGATTCATTGTGGGTCTGTGAGAGCACAAATTATTATTGCAAAATACAACAACAAAAAAAATCTTACTATCTGGAATAAGATAATACTTGAGCTGTTGATTTATATTTAGTTAAAATCATTATTAGTTCTTATCTGAGTTGGCATTAACTATTGTAGGGGAAGAATGAATCTTAAGTGTGAACAAAATTATGGGAAGCTTAAATGTTGAGCATATGAGACTGAACAAATTACGAGTTTCCTCTAAGTAAGCAACAAAAAGCCTGTAAACTCATCTTGCAGGCATTTGTGCGCCATGTTTGGTTCGTGGGGACACAATATGAAAAAAGACCCAGCTTCGAGCTCATGAAAGCCACAGAAACAAGCTGTTAGTTTACAACGAAACAAAACCAAGGCAACCTTGCAATAATCAGAAGAAACAAACCTTAACTCCCTGCCGAGCACAAAACAGGAGAAATCCAAGGGAGCAGAAACAGTAGGTGAAAACAGGTCTGGGTGATTGGAGCAGGAGGAAGATGAATGAATCCATTCCATTTCCATTTTAGACATTTCACCTCTTTATGTAGCAAATTGTGTTCAAGCCAAAAGCTGCAACATTAATTAGTTGCACACACAATAAGTTAACAGTTAATAACTCTCAGAAATATTTGACACACCAGAAAAAAACTATATTCACAATTTTTAAAATGCAATAAGAAAATTGCTGAACCTGTCACGTACTGCTATAAATCAAAGCTGTGAGAATGAGTTAGTAAATGTGTACAGACTCCTTTTGCTCAACATCTTACATTAAGTAACAGACAAAACATTAAGCTTTAAGTGTTTTTATTTTGTCAATAATGTGGTTTTACAATAAAATAAGATGGTGACTTGTTGCTACAACCTGTTAGTCTGTGTTGGATTACAGCTTTGGTAATTATATGCATGCTTATGGATAACAATGTATTTCAAATAACCTGGAGGCAGTATGTTCAGAAATCCAGTTTTTAAGGTATTTAGGCCTCATTCAAACAGAAAGCGCGGACCCGACGCATCAGAATCAGTGAGCTGTCGGCTTTCAGCCCCGACGGCGTGTCCGTGCCGTCAGGTGAGAAAGACGACATCTCACTGATTCTGATGCGTCGGCGCTTTGTTTTTACGCTTTGTGCAGAATCCGTGTACCTGCTCTCATTTACTGTTTTAGCTGTTTGGTAGTTGTCGAAATTTTTTGAGGTTTAACTGGAGATTCTGGCATTTTAGACTAAATAAATTTATATTTAAAAATCGATTCAGGATTTTAATGAATCGATTATTCAAGGTAGAATCAATTTTAATCGGAAACTCGATAATCAAAACCCACCCCTACCTGTAGTGCTCTGAAGGTTAAAACCTATATCTGATTGGTAACCAGTAAAGCGACTTCAAAACAGGAGTTATATGGGCTTCTTTGTTTGAGCGAGTCAATAGTCTCGCTGCAGAGTTTTAAACAGCATGGAGACAAGCTATCTCTTTCTAGTTTAGACAGATAAACAGACTATTACAGTAGTAGTCTTGTAGAGACAAAAGCATGGATTATCCTCTCAAGTTCACCTGTTGACACCATAGATCTAAGCTATGAGATGTTCCTCAAATATCTGATTTAAGTTGTGCTCCAAAGATTGTGTATGTATCATTACTCATCCTTAGTAACAGATATGTTGTTCTGTTACTGTTACACCATGTGCCATCGCTGCTGTGCACGGTGTAACTATGTACAGCTATCGCTGCTGCTAATTCTAATCATAATAATATATCTGTGTTTTCTAATTGCCATAATAAGGAGAAGTAATGCTATATAAATAAAGAATTAAGACTTGCTAATACCTTACCAATACTTTATAATAATGTCACACTATTAAACATTGGTAAAGTCCCACCCATGCTTTTAAAACCTGTTCTGTACAAACTCATAGTAAATGCTTCTCTTCTCTCTGACAACTCAAACCTGTTGTTGTTGAAGTTCACAGTTCGACCCACCAAGTAATCAGCACGAAAATCGCTTTAAAATGTTGCCTAAGCTGCTTTGTTAAAAGGCTTGAAAACAAAAGATACCATAAACAAATACTAACACAACAAATTTAGTAGTGTGAATAGACTCATTAGAGCAATAGGCAACGCTAACTGTAAAATACTGCCACTGGCGTGTGATCAGAGCAGTTGTGTTGTGACAAAAAGTTAAAAAAGAAATTGTTCACGCTACATGAAATTAGGTGCTAATACACATCTAAACCAAAGAGGTGTCAAGGGGAAGATGGAAACTTAAGAACTGGTGTAGCAGACGATAATGCTGAACATAAGATGACACCTTGAGAAAGACACAGATGAGCTCTCACAGTCACAGTTTTACTTTTCGTGCAACTAAACTGCTGCAATGTAGAACTGAGGCACTAAAAATAGCAAAACCACAAAAATGGAATATAGTATAATATGCCATCAGTGATAATGACAATGATGGTATATTAAAGTAGTACGTCCTACAATATTGTTTTTTTCTACAATAGTTGTTAGACAACATGGAATCATAATATATCATGCATAATGAAATTTTTGTTGTAAAATAGAAGTGATACAATACTTTTATAAGGTCCTGTACATGGATGGTGGTGGTAGCATGGTGACATCATAATATCTCATATTAGAAGTTTCAGGGATCTAAGATGTACCCGTGTAAAAAATTTTTATTAATAAACTCTTAATCATCTAGCAGGAGTTTGCAAAAACGTAGAAATTGTGTAATATGGGAAGAATTTTGCATAAGGTTGAATATATTGTGCAATTGTTTTACTTAATAAGTGCAAACTGTTTCTGATTAAACAAAGTAGATGTCACTTCAAAGACGGTTCTCATCCATTCTGAGAGTGACAGGGAGGTTATTATCACATCCACAGTGGTGTGGTTGTCACTTTGTAGATGACAGCCAATCACTACTGAGCAACACTTTACATCTGTTGGTATCGCTTCCATCGCTCACCTCAAAGTTGAGATTAATTTAGCCCCAAGGTGGTACTTAGGGTAATGGTTATGATAACACTGAATTTCATTGAAATCTTTTGTCTTTTGAACTCTGATAAACCTTACCAGATAAATGCATGTGTGGCACAATCAATCCACTGAATTAAATAAAGTTCTCCAAATTAATCATTTGAAGTTAAAAAGTTACAGGTTAAAAAGTCAAGACAATTTAAATTTTCAAAAAAAAAAAAAAATCAATGGAAAAAGGCAGACAAAACAAATTAAATTGATATTTTTACACAGTCGCTCGTTTTTCTCCTATAAAATGTGATTGTTGAGCCATTTTTAAAGGGCAGACTTCCTGCTGAGAGGATCACACCCCAACAAATGAAATATGATTGGAAGGCCATGTCCTCAGAACAGGTTTCAGTATTGTTGGTTTCACGATTACTGAAATACATTAATGGATGTCAGGAGGGTGGAGGATGCAAGAAGGTCAAGTGAGACCAACTGTCTGCTAATGGACAGGAGTTCTTGTTATTTTTGCTTTTATATTTAAGCAACGTTTGGCAGGAAAGGGAGAAAAAGAGTGAATAAGACGATAAGCAATAAAGTAATCAGAGACAGTGGGATTGCCTGTTACACAGGACTCGGGCCTCCGGGGCACCAGGCCTCCTATTTGTTTTGATGCTCATGTTTTAATCTCACCTTGTGTTGCAGGAGATATTTGACTCTTTGGATTCATGTCAGAGCGATGCTCCTGTCTGTTTCAGCCTTACATAATATAATAGTGCTGCTTAACGCCACATTAAACAGCTGGATTTGCCTGTTTTAGCCCATTAGCTGCAATTTTGGATGCTGTTATAAATCGTTTTCTGACTCATTAAGTTATTTTCTAGATTGATTCCTGTGTTGCAGGCAGCCATCAGCTCCACCCTATGGCAGCTTTAGAGATGTGACTTTTGAATATTGGATGATTAAAGGTTAACTGTCAGACTTTTGTACGCTTTCGTATTTCAGGTCATGATTACAGAAACTGTTCATGGTTTCCGTTCACATCAGTGAACATAATGACTTTTTTTCTTACTTAATGCAAATAGTTGTGCTCATCAGAATAACCCAGAGGTTGAGTGTGCAACACCCTCAAACTCTCGATGACCATTTT
Source organism: Hemichromis elongatus (assembly GCA_015108515.1). Classification (NCBI taxonomy): domain Eukaryota; kingdom Metazoa; phylum Chordata; class Actinopteri; order Cichliformes; family Cichlidae; genus Hemichromis; species Hemichromis elongatus. Next base: position 11,429 of record VUQR01028357.1, read on the forward strand.
CAGTTGCACGATCATTGCAGGCAACACGTCTTCAAACAACAGTCAATCCGGTTCAACTCTGACTCACTGCAATCACTCTCCGAAAGATTGCTGAACGTTTTCAAATAGCTGCCATCAAATTGCAAAGTTCTCAAACAAAATTCAAATTTTCTACGTACACCTCTATGTTATGGTTTCTTTTTATGAAATGAAACAATTTGTAAATTATTTCAGATTTAAAGATTCCAGTAGGATTATAGGAAACCAGTTTTTCCCTTATACCAGAGGTTTAAGAAGTTTCTGAAAGAATTTTTTCTTTCTATCTTTCTTTTTTAAGTTTATGGACAAGAAACTAAAATATTCAAGGAGCTCTTGACTGATTAGTCATGAGTCGCTGTCGAAAAAATGCTCTGGTGAAAAATTTCAATTTTAGGAAGTTAAAACTGCTAGTCTAAAATTTAATATGATGCCTGACATCTAATAGACTAAACATATGCAAAAACATGTAACAGCAGTCACATGATTATATAGAAATCAGTTAGTTTAGGGATTAAAAAGGTCATATTAAGCCACTTTATCACAAAAAGGCACATTTTGTGGTCAAACTGCTTTCTTGTGGCTGATTTTATACAGTAAAAAAAAAGAGAAATGTATGTTTTAAAATACTTGAAAGGGATTCATGAAAGAGATTTTCTTGTAGTGCTTCAACATGAAAAAAACTTTCATTCCATGAATCAAACTGTCATTTGTAAATCCATCTAAAATCTGTTAAAGGCCAGATTTCAGAGTAGAATTTCTCTGGTAGACTCCTGATAAGTGTGTGACAACGTGCCAAGAAAAACAGTCTTGATTTTGCTTCCACCTCCAACCTGTGTGCTCACACACAGACACACACACGCATACAGCCTTCACTCACAGGCCTTCAAACCTTAAGTGGGCACAAATTAAGAAAGCATTCACCACCCAATTTACACCAATATCTAAAACAAAAACGTCTTTTAAATGTGTGGGCGGAGTAAATAGTGAAGCAGATTATAGTCATTTGTCCCCAAGCAGGAGACTTTGATATGATGAAGATTACACTCTTACCACTGCACCAAGGACATGAATGTTTTGCCAAAATCAATATGATTATGGTGATGAAAACACTGTGCGCCTGCAGCAAAAAGAATAGATCTGCAAAGGATATATTTCTCTTATTTCCCATACAGCAATGAAACAACCACCATCACAGAAGGTCAATAGAAAATTCATGATACTTTAAATTGTGTTACAGCAGCAAGAGTAACACAAAAGTCCATACATCACATATAGCCAGAAAACATGCCCGGAGGCTGGAAAACATATTAACCCATAATAGATCACAAATAAAGAATGATACCCCACTTAATGGTCCACACTTTTCTGGGTGTGAGCGGTAGTTGCAGTCTGAGGCAACACGGTAAATACAGGCTTCATCTCTATGATGACAGCTATATTGTTTACAGCCCGGCAAAACCAATTATTAAAAAGTTAATGTCATGTTCGTGTCTAAGTGGTCTGGCTTAATAATGTGGAACCATGTTTGGTGGAGAGGAAGGTGCACAAGGTTAACCTTTATTCTTACTTTAGTTTTCATCTTTCCTTCACACTTGTATTAAATGGCACTTTAATTTCTGGGATGACCTCACTGTGCGGCTGACCTTTAGTACAAATCCTCTCACACCATTTCTGCCAAGGACAGGAGTGGAGTCAGTGATAATACTTCATGTACCTAAAATCTATTTAACTGATATTATCTACCCAATATGCTGTAGCATAGATGAAACAACTTATATTTTGTATGATTTTTATAGAGGGAGAAAAAGAAAAATATCCACTATGGCAAGTCTGTCCTAGTATTTGAATGTAAATTTCCCAACTGTGGGGCTATCTTGTGTTAGGCTGACTCCCATGTTAAAATGCACAACTTCACAGCAGAAATAAACCAAGTTCAAAAAACACGTTTGGTCCCCGTGGTAACAGCTGCATAGAGGGTGACCCTTCTCAAATTACTGACTCCATTAGATTTTTGTTTTGTTTAAGGTTATGGATACCTGCTTGTACTAAGTGGCGTACCAGAACTTGTTAGGGTACCTCGGTCGTTGACCCAATATTTTCAGTTTTGTACCTTTATTTGTGTTCTCATCTTGGTTTATTACTGTGAAGGTGTTGGTTTCTGTTTTGCATTTCTATTTTCCCCAGTCCTTAGTTTGTGATTTTGTAGTTCTTAAGTTTTGGTTTACATACTCCCCCTGTTCTGTGTCCAGTCGGTGTCTGTGTCTACTCTGGTCCCACGTCTCTGTTCCCTCTGTTGCAGTGTCCACTTTTGAGTCTGTGTCAGTAAGTTCAGTCTGGGTTTTCTGTTTTATTTTGAAAGTCCGTGTTTCATGTTAATGTGTCTGGTTTTGTTTCCTTTGTCTTGTCAGCCCTGATTTGCCCCAGCTGTGTTTCCCTCCTGTTTCCCATTCCCTGATTGCTCCCTCTGTGTATTTTAGCCCTGTGTTTTCCTTTGTCTATGTCTTGATCTACCATCATATCATGTTGTGTGGCCTGTCTTGCTGTATGCCTGGCAATTTAGTTTCTGTATTCCCACGTTAACAAGTTTTCTGTTTTAGTCATTCAGTAATACATCATTGTTTTAAGTCTGCACTTTTTGGTCCTCCTTACCACCACTACTGCCTGGACACAGGCTCAACATGACAGCACTGGCAGCTACAGCTCACTGCTGTCTGCTGGCTTTGACTTTTATTGGTTTTAATGGAATTATCTAGCTGATAGCTTGGGCCACTACATGGTAGAAGAAGTTAGTCTTTCACGTTTGGTGCAAATTAGTAACATGCTAAAGTGAAATTCTAGCATGTTACTGGATAGCCGGTACCTAACTATTGGTATTTGATCTAAAATTTGATCTAAATAAGGCAGTCTTAGCCTTTGAAAAAAAGGGGAAAAAAGCCACAATGGCCAAATGCTACTTGTGAGGCTTTAATATACCACAGGCTCATGGTTGATTTAACAGTGTCTATATCAATTTTTATATATGGTTTAAGCCTTGAAGTGGAACATTGGAAAATTATCAAAATACTTTTACCATATATCAAAAGTCATGGTTGCCTTCAGGCTCTCTTTATGGGTTTCTTCAAAAAAAGGCCAAAAAAATATTCCATTCCACATGCTGAAGGTGCTCAAGCTCAAGTCCTGATGCATCTATTGAAGTGTGTGCAAATGTTAGAAAGTGCATAGATACAGTTAAAAATGCTGTGTGAATGTGTGTGTGAATAAGGCATGCTCAACTGAGTGGAAAGTACCAGTCCATTTAAAAACAAAAACTAAAAGCAAATGCAGTTTTCTAAGATAACCATACCCCATAACATGCTTATACTCGTGGTCTGAGGAAATTCTAAACAAATTTGGTAGACCTAAGTATGAACACAAAGAAATTGCTGAATGATGGATTTCTGCATGAGATGTTTGTATGCAAGGTTTATCCAAAGATTGGTGTCTATGTGGTGTTTGTGATGTCTTGGGGTCTTTGTGGTGTGTATTGCTGCATGGCATATTTTCAATTTATCGTATTTTTCGCCTTATAAGACGCACTTTTTCTCCCCCAAAATCGGGGGGGAAAAGTGCCTGCGTCTTATACGGCAAATACAAAAGCACACCACGGCCCTCCGCTGCCCCTCCACCTCTGCATACATACCTTACCGCAGGAATACTCGGCCACTCCGTTCCCTTCCACCTCTTGGCGCCGTCTGAGACCAGGAAGCCCCGCTCTGCCTCGCACTGTGATTGGACGGTCTCTGCCTCGCGCTGCGATTGGCTGAGCGAAGAGGCGCGTGCCTTCGCTCGCTCCCGCGCTGGCTTTGTGCACTTCTTAGAGTCTCGTAAGCCAGCGCGGGAGCGGGTGAAGGCACGCGTCTCTGCGCTCAGCCAATAGCAGTGCGGGAGCAATCGGGAGCGAGCGGAGGCGCGGATAGCTGTGAGCAGTGAGCAGTGAGTAGAAATAAATAAAATTAAAGAATTGTGAGGAGAAATACCGTAAATAAAAAAAAAATGATTGTGAGCAGAAATAAA
>VUQR01028358.1:1952-12819 GCA_015108515.1 Hemichromis elongatus
TAAATCCTCACTCCACTCTTCAACCCTGCCTGCATCTTGGGTCCTCCTCCTTTACACCTCGCGGCTCGCTCCGGTAGCCGTGACAGACGGTGCCAAATGTAAATTATACTCTGCTGCATCAAAGGCATCAATACGAATCAACAACGTGGTAAGTAATAAATTTAAAGGTTGTCTCTAAAAATGTACCAAAATATTAGAAAACACCTTGAAGTTTCAAATTCTGGTGTTTCTTATTTGCCCTTTTTTAAGTCAGAAGAAAAGAAGAAATGAGAATGTACTCCCACCTCTGGCCCTATAACTAGTGCAACATAATTTTTCTCTGTATCTACCACGTGAAAAATGCTGCTGTGGTTCTCTCATTGCCGGTGTGTGAAGATAGCATATGACATTGTCTGGGCATTTAATGCCTTAATTCATTTGATTGTGTCATGATTAACATAGATGACCTTTTTGTTTTCTCGTAACTGAGCTGGTGATTCCAGTCCGTTTACATTAGCTGGTTTTCACAAACACCACAACCTGGTTACATGGTCAGGGGATTCTTTCACCCAGAGAAGCTGATGATAGCTTTTACCCACATGCAGCAGAATCAGAAGAAAAGAGAGACGACATCAGATAAAAGAATTTCCATCATTAAAACACTAATTTTTAATCTCAATCTATTACAGTGTGATCAGCAATTGTTTTGTCTGTTTTGATTATATTATTAATTGTTATTCTTGTTTATCATTTTAACTTTCAGACAGATGAGAAAGGAAACAGCATGCACTATAAACTAGTTTTAAAAAGGAGAAGTACATACTGCGTTTACATTGTTATGACAACTCCTCAGATGAGCAGTTCTTCTTGTTGCTGAAATAAGTTAACTATTTTCTTTTTGTGCATGTTTTGTGGTTTTTTCCTTTTTAGATAAAAAAAAAGAAGCAACAAGGTCATGTTAAGATTAAAGACGATACAGAGTGTGAACCATTTCATCTAAAAAGATAAATATTCAATCTATTTTTAATCCCTGTTGATAAAGATCTATGGTTCTGTTTACCTAACCAAAAAAGATTTTAAACTATTCCCCCTTTACATTTGTCGTTTACAGAGAGAAGATGAGAAGATTGAAGGTAGAATGAAGGATATATCATGCAGAGTGAATGTAAAAGGAATCTGATAAATGCGTCCTATGTGTTCCCGGGGAGTTAACCATTAGTCCACATCAACACATCCTAAACTGCAGCAGCAGGAGCAGCATCACAGACAGTTTGTTTTTTCCTGAGGATCATCAGATTCAGCAACATTTCTCATGTTTGGATGTAAAATTGTCATAATAAATATTTTTTGGACACCTCTGAGCAAACAGACATATATTTTGACATGCTAAAATCAGTCCTCCTGTCCTCACAATATTATACTTATTTTTTATTTTAAAAAAGATAATGAAAATATTCAAAAAAAAAAGACAATTTATTTACTTTGGAGACACAAAAGTTTATTAGAAAATATTTGTCAGCTGAACGAGTCCATTGTTTATAGTCTTGCCTCTTGATGTACGTGCCAGTTTTGTTTTGACAACTATCGATTATAACGGAGACATTGTGTTCACCTCCTTTAACTCTACAGTTTGCATTACAGCACCTTTCTTTATTAAATTTGTTTTCCCTAAAGAATTTCTGGTGTGCATTGGCACTGATACTCACAGACATCTGCTCACATGAGCTCTTTCAGTTTGTGGCATAAAGTTACACATATTACTTATACAGATTGTTTAATGACTTCACATCTAATGTTACAATGATAACGATAAGACACAGTTTAATAATGTTATTAGTCTCTAGTGAAATGAAGATATATGGTTCTAGTTTTGCTGACAACCTGGTTTTACACAGAAAAATAACTTGCTGCCAGAAGTGGGATTTGCACTGGTGAAAATGTTAAAGTCATTGATGAGAACTGGACTGCAATTGGAAGGATTTTACGCTAGTTTAGCGTAAAATCCTTCCAATTCCATCCAAGGAAGCATGCGCTAGTTTAGCGCATGCTTCCTTGAGTCCTACGAGAACATCAGTTGCAATTAAAATAAAAAGAACAACTCAGTAGGTGAAACTATTTTTTTTTAATTAAGCTCTGAAGGCTGAAGATGTCTTTACTTTATTTCCCATCTAGTTAAAATAGGATAAATATTTAAATGTGAGGATGAAGATTTATTTATGTTCTAAATTACTGGAATGCTCAATGTTAAATAATTTATTTACTTAGACAAGGCAATGAGATTATTTTGTTATTTATCGGTGAAAACAATGGTAACAACAATAATTGTAAAGTTGTTTTATGAAAAACAGAGCAATTACAAGTGCAAACTAACACCTTCATTTGCACGTATAGGCTATGCTTTATCATAAATGATAATGTGTTACTTCTTTCTCCTGTGAACTGTCACAGTGGGTGAGTGTTATCGGTTCTGCTCTCTTCATGGATCCTCAGATGTGTGTTTAATTGGCTCTTTCTTTGAAAGGTTTTTCCACAAAACAAGCACGAATGAGGCCTCTCCCCTGTGTGCGTCACCCTGTGAGTCTCCATGTCGCCTTTACGATTGAAGCGCCTGCCGCACTCCGTGCACTGGTACGGTCGCTCTCCTGTGTGGATTCTCATGTGTAATGTCAGAGCGCCGCTCTGCCTGAAGTTCACGCCGCATTCCTTGCAGCGGTAAGGCTTCTCTCCTGTGTGGATCCTCACGTGGTCCTTCAAATGACTCGATTCTTTAAAACGCTTAGCACAGACGAGGCATGTGTGCCTTCTCTCCCTTATAAAATGATTTTCATCTTCTTCCATTCCTATACTGTCTTTGCCCTTGCTATTCTCCTCAGAGACTCCCCTTTTCTGTTGTCTTCTTCCTGGTGATTTGAGCAGCTTAACCCCCAAACCCTCTATGTTTTCAGTATGCTCAATCTGACCAACAAGCTGCTCTGGCTCTACAGAGTGGACAGACGTAGACTCTCCAGGTGTACAGCCTTCAGCATCTATCCTTTTTTCTGCTGAGGTAAATGCATTATGGCTCAGACTGCATTTGGGGCTCGGGGTTAGAGAAGGAGCCTCACTATAATCATCTAGTGGCTGATGAGGTAGTTTACAGTCACAGTCGGCGTCTTCCTGAGGTCTAGATGATGTAAACACCTGCAATTTGATGATCTGAGAGGTATGACGGTTATCACTGTGCTGATATTGGCTCTGGTCTTGTTGAGTCCCATGATTCTTAGGATAAGTGATCTCCTGTGGATCTGAAAAAAACATCAATAGAATATTCATAATTGCTTTCATTTAAATTATTTATATCCAATTAATTTTTCTATTAAGTACCACAGTTATCAGGATATTTGAACATGAGAATTTTAAGCTGCGTTTGATATTTCTTTTCACCTTTCTGCTTATTAACACTAAAACACAACATGAATGTAAAAGAAATCTGTCGTTTACTGCAGTGATACGCTTTGGACTTGATCAGTCAGACAGGTATTAGCTCATGAATGTACCCAAACCTTCTCATTATAGGAAGTATCTCCAGCTAGTGCAATGAAAAACACACAATTTGTCCCATTCCAGCACTCACACTGATATAAGAACAAAACAATTGATGCCAGCTTTTGCTCTTACTCAGTTCTCTCCTCACCTTCTGGGTTAAGTTGTTGAACTTCTGACTCTGCATTTATTCTGCAGGTAGTTGTTAAACACTCATCTCCATGTGGCTCAGCTTTGATAGCGGCTTCCTGCTCAACAGTTAATACAGTGTATAGGTGTGAGGGTGGATCATCGTGATCTCCTCTTGTCACAGCCTGAGGTGACACTGTGACATCACTCTGCTGCCTACAGGAGGCTCCTTGCTGAGCAGCCCTCTGGTCATGCTCCTCTTTAATGTGCAGGACGCTCTGGGGCTTTGGGTGCACATGTGGGGTAGAGCCCTCAGGAGAAGGCTCTTCATCACTGCAGGGACTCACAAGATTATCTGCTGAATGGTACGAGAAAAGACTGGCGGTGAAACAGTTGTTACCTTTATCTTAAAATAATGAGTATTTAATTTACACACCTGATCTGTGTAGCCTGACTTCAGGCCAGGAGAGCAGTGATCGCAGCTGATTTATCTCCCGCTTGGATCGGCTGATCTCTCCCTGGTACTCTATTAAGGTTTTCTCGACAGCCCCGAAAATCTCCACAGCCGCCGTAGTGAGCCGCTCGGTAATGAGCGCGTTTAGGTGGTGCAGGGTGCCCATGTCTGGTCTGATCCGGTGGAGTTTTCACTGATCAGCTCCAGACATTGGCTTCCTCGTTGGTGTCAACTGTTGGGATATCTCCCTCTGCTGGTCACACGGGATGTTTTCTGCACCACATGCTCGAGGTGGAAAAGCAAATCACTACTCACCTGTGATAACTGCAACATCCCAGTTTTTCATAAAAATTACTTAATGAAGTTTCAAAAAAGCAAAGTGTGCTTTTAGATGACACAGGCAATATTAGATACACAAATAAAAAAAATACAGCAAATCTTAAATTAGGAGAGTAGAATTAAGGTGCACTGTATAACTTATGAAGAAAAGCAAGAATTCATTTTAATATATTCCTGTTCTTAGTGGAAACTATTGCATCATTTGGATGTTTGTGGGTGATCTTTTAGAGAGAGATCTTTAAAAATGCACAGGCTTACATTTTGAAATACTGTTGAGACAATTAATTTTATTGTTGATAAGCAAATTCCCAGAACATAGACTGTGATGTTATAATTCTGTATTCATTTGGATTTTAAGATTTGGACCTTTGGCCACTATTTGCTACAATGGAACACTCATTAAATCTTGAGGACACATATTACTTACATAAAACTATGCACTTTTTTTTTTTTTTTAAAGTAAACATTATGAAGACACTAAACCATTCAGAAATCAATTTCTAGGATTTTCAGAGTGGTATGACGAAATCCATGTATGTGTGTATTGCACTTTGCTTTATTTTCTACAGTGGAGTTCAGAAAGTGAACAGGGTATGGTAAAAGATGAACTGCAGTTATTACAGTAAATCATGTGGCTGTTATGTTGTACAGCATGCCACAAGTACTATGACCACTAATACTAATTTACATGAATTTATATTTTTATTCTAGTCAAACTCCAAAACCTACACACAGAGACACTACTCACATTTGTGTCTCAGTTTGCAGTGATCATCACCATTTCTTATATCAAACAGAAAGCCAGCACTGTGTCCTCGCTTTGTTCTTGGGAAATCATGAAAAAGGGTCAGAGGTCATAGATCAAATAAAGAGCTCAGAACAGATGAAGAAGACGTTTATGGACAAATTTATACATCTTTATTAGGATGAAGTCCTGTAAAATATCATCCACACTCAATACAAGGACCTGCACACAGTCATCAAGGTTGCCAGATTATTATACAGTACATGGATGTTAGGTCTACTTTATTACACTGATGCGAGCCACATGCTTAGAAGTTCAAAGAACAGGGTTGCACAAGTCTCATAAATGTAAACAAAGAGCAACCACCCATAATCCTTTGATTTTGACTTTACCATACATGAAGTCACCTCTGTGGTGCAGAAAGGAACTGTGATTTTTTAAGTAAATAAAGCGCAGTAACTGTTATATACAGATGAATCTAATATTCACTAGTCTTCTGTTGTCACTATAGTTTTTTTGCTGGGCTTTATTAGTGTGTGTGGATGCTCTGGTCATGCTTTAGAGAGGTGGAACTTGGATCTGGAATTACTCATTAGTCTGACGATGGCATAGGAAGCAGTCCCAGGCATTTGTAGCAGGAGCAGCCACTTGTAAACAATAAGGGTAGACAATCTCCCTTTTTACAAATAAAAACGCCAATGTGATACTGCCTGTGCAGAAGAAATAAAAATGAAAGGAACAGAAACTACATGCTGCATGGTTGCATATACAATTTGGTTTTTCTTGCACACTCCCTGTATGTTTTGCAGAATGCAGTTATTGCCTTAGTTTTTCAAAATTAGTCGGTGTAAGAATGGAGCTGGAATGCATTTTTGACACAGAAAAAACACTGAATTTATTCTGAGTCGATATGTGAATTAGAAACACCCATTATCAAAATATATTTCTTATTAGGTTAAAATCAAATGGCAATTGTAGTAATACTTAACTGCTGAACATCTAGTAATCAGTCAAGGTGTAAACTTTCAGAGATAAAATGCATGCCCCCCTGCCCTTGGTTTTACAGAATGCGTATTAGAACACATAAAACATCATGCACTTGAAAACTTTGGAGTATACAAACACATAGCACTTTTTCCTTCCACGACAGAATGCAAACCCCTTCAGAAAAGACATCCAATCAAAACATTGTATGTCAATTACTGAGCACAGAAAGAAAGAGAGAGAGACAGAGAGAAAGAGAAACTGTCACTAATCTGTTTCAGACTACAAGAAATACAGCATTCAGCAAACAACACCTCTGAGGGAGAAGGAGTAAAAGACTATATCTAATAACTTTACCCAACAACACTTGTATCTACAATGAGTGTATGCTGCGACATGGTTTTTATGACCACCGTTTTGCATTCTGCACACACAAACTTTACTTCCGTCTTCCTCTCTCACCCCTGATTGCCCTGCTTAAAGATGCTGAGCTGCTACTTGCAAAATGAAAAGAGACAATTACATTTGACTGGGGTAGGAAGTGGGCCCTCCCACCTGGCTGTACTCAGACGGCTGGCCCATAGTGCCCTGGGTGTTGTAGCTCCCTGACTGGTCAAAACTTCCCTGGTTGTATGGCTGCTGGCTAAACGTGCCACCCTGCTTCTCAGATGCTCCGGCTGCAAATCTTGAAGAACCCTTGTGCCAGCCGGTCTCCTTGAAGACAAACCAGATGTTTCCAGCCCATAGAACAAAGTTGAGAAACCCAAAAACCTGAAGAGAGAGAAAACAAGAAACAAAATTACAATAGACATAAAAACATTCAAATAGTCTCAGTACAACTGCCACCACACTACAGCCTCATATTCATTCAGCTCAAACCACAAGTTCTGCTGTTTTCACTGACTACATCTCCCATATTACAACTCATTGTTAACACCAAAAGTTCAGAGGCCTTTAGTAGAAACAGTTCAACTACCATCATCCTTTAGTCCTATTTAATCCTGAACTTAAATAGTAACTCACCTTTTTCTGTATTTAAACTATTTCAGTTTCCACACATCAGTTAGAACATGTTCAGAAAACTGAGCTTTTCTAGTTGATCACTTCATGCATTTTGACATCCTTTGTACCTACCACTGATGTGTTGAGTCCAGACCAGCGAGGTCCGTGCACAGATCCGCACTTGTTGGTCTGGTCTTTGCAGGCAGAGATGAGGAGCTGCACCTCATCTGGATCAGTGGCCAATTTGACATCGGACAGCGCCTTGGCCCAAGCAGAGGAACTGACCAGCCACAAGAAGGAGAACACTACTGTCACTACAAAGTCCTGGAAAAAACGAGAGAGATGAGGTCCATAGGAATTCAGCTCAATAAAACAAAAGGATTACTTACATGCTGACTTAAATGAGTGAATAGTTAGTTTGTGAGTCAATGGAAGACGTTAACCAGAAGACTAGAGAGTCAGATTATGTGTATAATGTACTCTTGATAAACTACCAAAATAGGACTGATTAAGTGCTTCATCGACTTTACTCACAATGAGTGGTGCTCGGCTGATTTCGCGGTACTTGTTTAAAAAGAATATGTAGATAATAGCGGCCATGAGGGAATACAGGAAGGCAAAGACTGCAATGGTGACGAAGAACTCAGCAGAGGATGAATAGTCTCCAGTTAGGAAAACACGCTCCCTCCTCATGGCCTCACACATGGGTGCTTCAAAGGACACCTGGTGCAACCTGGTGCACATACACACACACAGACGTGCAAGGGTCAAGTACAAAAGCAATGAACAATTAAAAAACTGCCAGCAGTTTGTACATTTTGTATAAAACTCTTGGATCCCAAACTGTCAGGAGGCTGTCAGACAGGCACAATTGAAGGCCACTCACCTGAAAGGATAACCAAAGTCAATGCCGATGCTGAGGTTGCTGTTGGCCTTCTCCATGCAGTCCACGCTAACGCGCAGCTGCCCAGTATAGCCACCACATGTTGCAAATGCAAAGATGGAAAAGAGCTGCAGAGACACAAAGAAAAAAAAACATTGCATGCTTATCCGAAAAAGACACTAAAACTAATATAAAAATAACATTTGATACAGGACTCAGATAAATCACCATATTTATCTTGTATGTACAAACACACATTCATTCCTTAAACACTGACCTCTGAACTACAGATTTCTCTAATCGCTCAGTCATATCTGTGCCACCATAAGGCTACTAAGATGGACACTCTGAGATAAAAAACAATCAGTTTTGTTCAAACACATTAACAAAGGCCTCAGTACAGGTGTGGCCTTTGGCTTGGAGCTTTGGCAGCATTCAGAAATAAATGAGACTACTATTCAGCTGTATGAGCATGAGCGTTAATAAAATTGCACTGTAAAGGTTTTTTCAATATCCATTGCATCTTATTAGGATACTTCCTGGGTGATATGTTTCAGGCATTTTCTATCCTAAGAGACATTCAGGTAGAGCAGGACATGCTGGAGACTGAGAGATTATGTAATAATAATTTATACTTTACTAATCCCCATAGGGAAATTAGTCCTCTGCATTTAACCCATTCACAGTGAAGCAGTGGGCAGTCACCAACCCAGCACCTGGGGAGCAGTGTGTAGAGATGCTATTTTGCTCAGGGGTACTTCAGGGTAGCCGGTCAGTGGATTCAACCCCCAGACCTAGGGCAACCACTCTACTTACCGGGCTATCCCTTGCCCAGATAAGCTGGAGGAAGTGGCTGAGGAGTGGGAGATCTAGGCTTCTCTGTTTAGGGTGCTGCCACCAGTAGAAACAGTAAAAAAAAATGGAAGAATGGAAGGAAGGATGGATGGTTGGGTAAATTTTACTTTTGCCTGCTCAGCTTGATAACAATCATTTACCAAAGACTTGCAATGTGAAGGAGGCTCCGATGTGCTGCATTCCTTCACTCCACACTGCTGTTGTTTTTACTTTGCAGGATATTGTGTGACTCAAGTCCAGCTAAACTTTACACGGGTTAACACTAATTGAAGATGTGTTAGGATTTTTTTTAATTTAATTTTATTTTTTTTTGTCATTTGGGGGCAACAGTACAGCATTTAGGTACCCAATACTGTATCATCATTTTATGGTCTGTTTACAGACAATTATTTGGGGAATTATGCTCAGAAGAACCATTATCTGGAGATAATGTGAAGAAAAAGAAACCGAGGAGGCCATATAACTGACAAACCCTCACTCTATGTCAGCTGGGACCAGCTTGAGCCCCCTCCGTACAATAAGATAGATGAAAGGCTAAAAAAATAAATTAAGCATGGCTGATGCTACAGTTTATCATCTTGATGTTTCTATGTTTCTGCTCTATGTGCCTGCTGCTTTCATGGCTGGGGATTTAAAAAAAGTTGCTGAAATAATACCATTTCCATTGTGAACCAGTCCAAATGCATAAAACAAATTGAAGTAAAAACAAGCTGCTCATTACAGTCACCAAACATGAACATGCAGCGAGCACATAATCATAGTCACACACATCCCCTGCCCTTAATATCTTTCCTCCCCTAGCCCAGTTGTCCATATAAAGCTCTCATAGCCTAAAGAGTTCTCACAACCATAATCACCATAATCAGACCTGACGCCTGGTTAGCATTAGCCTCCCCTCTCCCATATTACAGGCAGCTGGACATGCAGCTTGCCAGCAGCTGTGGAGGTCGTGCAGAATCTCTTCTCGATTGAGAGAATGTCAGCCTCTGGAGGGCACTATCAGATCACTGAGCTGGACTATGCCACACTGAATGTATGCTTTCATGTTCGTCAAGGGAACAGGGACTAAGTACATATATGCCATCTTGCAAAGAAATGTTTTATGGGTCATGCCATTAGATATCAGTGAGTGTTTCCCATATGACCCACAGATCTGTGCTCAAGCAGATATTTGCATATAATATCTGTAGTACGTTAAATGAAGGTGTTCAAAATTTTTTAATTGATGTTTTTTTTTTCCAGTATTTCTAAGCCCTCGTAACTTTATAAGTGCTAGAAAAGTTTTACGAGTCATCACAAAATTGGTTTAGATCTCTAGACTCACATATTTCCAAATTCCTTTGGAAAGATGAACCCCCACGTATCAGCTTAAAAACATTACAAAGAACCAAGGATAAAGGAGGACTAGACCTACCTAACTTTACTCTTTAGCCAACAGACTCCAATTTATCTCAAGATGGTTAAAACACACCTTCTTAGATGAACCTTGGATAGATGTAGAACAGGCACTATGTAATAACTTAGAAATTTCAGACCTACCATATATCAGCTTAAGCATTAAACGGCATGAATGCTTTAAAAGCATCAACATCAGCTCTTCTCTGACAGCATGGTGGGAGTTTCTAAAAATGACAGAGTCCTCATTAATCCCATGCAAACGCACACCTATCTGGAACAATCCGGACATATTACAAAACAATAATATGATAAACTTGCCAGATTGGAGTTCTAAAGGAATTAAATACTTGGAACACATATTAGAAGGAACAAACTTTATTATGTTCGACAGACTAGTTATACAATTTGGGATCGACAAGAAAAGATTTTTGGAATATCAACAAATTAAATCCATTGTAAGAAAGAAATTTAAGCCCAGTCAAGCTGAATTACAAACACCACCAAGTGTGGTACCATTTTTTACTCTAAAAACCCCCAAATTATTATCTAAAATATACAGAACACTTTCTAAAACAGA
>VUQR01028361.1:0-11475 GCA_015108515.1 Hemichromis elongatus
CAGAATTCTGACTTTAATCTCAGAATTCTGACTTTAATCTCAGAATTCTTTTTTCTCAGAATTCTGACTTTAATCTCAGAATTCTGACTTTTTTCTCAGAATTCTGACTTTTTTCTCAGAATTCTGACTTTAATCTCAGAATTCTGACTTTTTTCTCAGAATTCTGACTTTAATCTCAGAATTCTGACTTTTTTCTCAGAATTCTTTTTTTTTTTTTCAAGTGGCCCTAATCCTCTTCCGTATTTCAACTCCTCTCTCTGTCTCTCACTAGGAAACGCGCAGGCGGCAAAAACAATGTACTGTCTAAACAGTTTAATTATAAAAGAGACCTCTGGAATAAAGTGACGTCCAGCGCTAACCACACAGTCGTTTTCTAGATATCATCGGCAAGATGCACATAGAAAAACTCTTTCCAAGCTAAATTTCAAACTGGGGGGTACACTTACCTTGGCTGAAGTCAAAGTGGAGGTATCAAAGGCTCCTATAGTCAACACTATAATCAACACAGAGAAAGACCATGGGGGTTCAAAACTACATGCCGAGTGTGAGGTGTTCTCGCCGGCTGTAATGAGCCAGCTCACTGTCCAGCTGGTGGGTAACACACGTCTCCGATAATGTCAAAGCACGTTTGCAAATATGGGATGTCTTGATAAAATAGGCAAAAAGTATAATGTTATAAACACCATAAGTCATAGCACACCACTCCCGAAAAAAAACAGAAAAAGAAACTTCTGAACAGAAGAATGCCAGAAAGTAAAGAGGAGGAGAGAAACAGCTAATAATCTAAAACATTACATCATCTGTCAAACATGATGGAAGTAGTGTTATGGGATGGCTATGTATGGTTGCCAGTCAGCCTCATCACCAGTGTTTATTGATGATGCAACTGCTGATAGAAGCAGCAGGATGGACAGTCTACAGGACTGCACTCTGCTCACATTCAGACTAATGCTGCAACACTGAAGGGACAAAGCTTTACTGTGCAGATGAATAATGATCCAAAGCAAACTGCAAAGTAACCTAAGAGTTTCCTGAGTTTTCCAAGAAGCCTTAAGAAAGGAAAGATAGCATCTGGTGTCTAGAGATATTTACTGTCAATGTCTTGATGTCTTGATCATACAGATATACGGTTTCACTAAACCTGAAAAACTGTCTTGAGAAAATTTTGTCACTTGTCAGACTTATTTCTGACTTCCAGAAAGACTCATTTTCATTTATGGCAATGCTTGATTGCAGTTGTTGCTTCCAATGGCGACCCAGTCAGCTATTAAGTTTAAAGTGCAATCACTTTTCACACACTTTTAATCATAAAAATCTTCATTTAGAAACTTCATTTTGTGTTTACTTGTGTTATCTTTGTCTAATATTGAAATTAGTTAAAAGTGGGAAATAAAATAGAATAATATTACATTTTAAGGGCACCTTTCTAAAACCCAAGGTCACCTTATAAAGAGAAAAAGATATCAATAAAACAGTAGATTAAAATAGATTAAACTAAATTAAAATCCAAAAAAACCCCCAAACTAATCAAAACAAAACAAAAAACCAACCCAAATAAGCAAGATTTGACAGCAAGCAAGATCAGTATTAAAGCAAGTAAGCCAGTTTAAGCAAGTGTGTTTTGAGCTGTGACTT
Source organism: Hemichromis elongatus (assembly GCA_015108515.1). Taxonomy (NCBI): domain Eukaryota; kingdom Metazoa; phylum Chordata; class Actinopteri; order Cichliformes; family Cichlidae; genus Hemichromis; species Hemichromis elongatus. The sequence continues at coordinate 1,636 of VUQR01028361.1, forward strand.
AAATAAGGGAAGGGAATCTATATTTACTAAGACAGAAAGAAGTGAGCTCCAGAGCCGAGGAGCAGAGTGACTGAAAGCTTGGTTCCCCGTAGTGATAAGAAAAGCAGAAGGAACAACAAGATGAGTGGCAGATAAAGATCTGAGATAGCGGGGAACAGTGGCGATATGAAGCAGACCACAGAGATAAGGAGAGGCAAGGTTGTGAATGCACTTAAACGTAAGAACTAAGATTTTAACGTTTATCCTAGTTTCTATGGTCCACTAGTGAAGCTGTTGGAGAATTGGGGTAATATGGTCTCTTAAGGGAGTACGAGTTATGACCCAAGCTGCAGAATTCTGAAGAAGCTGAAGTTTATGGAGGGACTTATTGGGAAGACCAAATCAGAGGAAGTTGCAATAATCAATCTAGGAAGTAATAAGACTATGGCCAAGGATGGCAGCAGCATGGGGAGTAAGGAAGGGGCAAAGTTGGTTATTGTTATGTAAATGAAAGTATGCAGACTGGCTTATGTAATTAATTTGAGACTGAAATGAGACATTACTGTCAAATATGGAAGAGAACCGTGATCTGATCTGTATAAGACAGTTCAAGAGGGAGATAGGTGGGAGGGATGAATTAGGTTTGGAGAAAATGTAGAGCTGGGTGTCATCAGCATAACAATGAAAGTTTATAATATATTTTCGGAATATATGGCCAAGGGGGAGCAAGTAGATAATAAAAAAAGAGGCCCTAATATTGTACCCTGGGGCACACCAGCAGAAGCAGGATAGAAACTTGAAGAGTGGGATTTAAGTTAAGGGCAGTCTGAGAGATATGAGATTAACCAGGGAAGTGGGTTTGACTAATGCAAATGGATGCTAATCTGTTCAGGAGAATATTATGAGAAATGGTGTCAAATGCCCCACTAAGATCAAGAAATATGAGGATGGGTAAAGACCAGAATCATCTGCCATCAGAAGGGCATCAGTAATCCTTAACAAAGCAGTTTCTGTACGATGATTTGGGTGGAAACCAGACTGAAATTACTCGTTGAGATTATGGTCATTGAGGTATGAGTGAAGCTGGGAGGCAACAAATTTCTCAAGGATTTATGAAATAAAGGAGGTTTGATATTGAGCGAAGATTGTCAAAATTATTGGGATCTGAACCAGGCTTTTTAAAACTGCAATGACAAAAGCAGTTTTCAAAGATGAACAACTCCAGTGTTATGGTAAGGGTGGATAAGAGTTGATACTAGTTATGAGAGGAGCCAAGGAGGGAAGAAATCAGGAAAGGGGTAACACCTTTTCACACAACTCTAGATATACTCAATTATAGCACTTCGTAACATCCATCCTTTTATGTAAAAAATGATACAACCTTTCACCTTCTCTCAGATGTGATGAGAGGTAAGCCAGTGGGACTTCAATCTATCTCTGTCCCACCTCTCAACAACAAACACTACTTCGCTACTGAAGGACACTATTATTCAACCAAACAACAAGTAACGTTACAGTATTTGGTATATATCACAGATTTACCCTCACAACTGGTTCTTTCAAATAAATTACAGTGCAAGTATTTGTTTTGTGGTTGGTCTCCTCAGAAATCGCTGTGACCTGAACAGTAAAGATCTGAATCGCCAGTGGAGTAAACCAGATCCTCTTCTGAGTCCAACCATCTACCACACCAAAGGCTTTCTCTACTACCTCAACATTATAGGACGGACTCCTGTGGTGAGATACGCGTGCTGTTATGTAATGTATTCATTTTGAAATGTTAACCTCTTTGGTTTTGTTGAATATCTGTCCTGACTGACTTTCTGAGGTTAGATAATCTGCATTCAGGATAGACTGGTCACAGTTCACAATTACAGATACCAGCACGTACAATGTGCCACAACTAGCATCTCATACACAGGAATGTTAAAGTACAGTTGCACTTTAGGAGTTGAGTTTACATTCATGTCATTACGTGTGCATTGTGTTATGATTCATTGGTTTAAGTTACAAAACTAAAACACGAGGCTATGGCCCTTATGTTTGGAAATAACTTCATTTATGGAACTTTCTATCACTTAATTTATATAAATGATTCTCTCAAAGTGTCAACTTTTCATAACAACAGCCAGTTCCTTTTTGGTGTTAAACCTATCCACAGAGTGAATGAATACGAACAGCAATTCTAAAAAAGTTTTAACAAAAAGACATTAAAGCCTGCTCTTAAAATCTAGTTATAGATTTACACAAAAGTATCTTAGTTACCGATTTGTTTGTGCAATTAGATCAACAAGCTTTTGGACAGTGACACTTGTTTTTTGTTATTTTGCCTCTGTACACCATCATAGTGGTTTTTTAAGTTAATATGTATCGTGGCTCTGAGAAGTCAAATGCACTGAAACCTGGAGAAACGCACTTTATTAAAATACAAACCAAACATGTAAGGTAAACTGTACAACACAAAAAAATGTAAATATTTTTCTTGTACAACCTGTATTTGTTGTTTTTTAGGTAGTGATGCTGTAGCAAGACTTTGGAGCGTGTTTTATGAAGAGCTTATCAAAGCTTGCTTGTTTAATAGCGAGTGATGCCACTGTGTGACGGCTCGCTGATTCAGGAAATGGCTCAAATCTTGGGCTCTGCAGGCTTGATGTGGGAACCTTGTGCCCACCTGCCTCTTCAGGACCGTGTGAAAAGATTTTCTCCAAAGTTAGAGAGGTTATTTCTGAAAAGATAAACCGAGTGAGTCCAAGCACAGTGGAGAAAAATGCTTCTTAATAATAATGAATAATCTCCCCACAACTCCAGTATTTATAAGGACAACCACTGTCCCATCTTTTGACTGCACTTTCTCACATCCTGTCATGTTAGACACGACTACCACACATTAATCAAAAACAGAGCAAAGTGTCACGTTAGGAAAGTTTAGGTTTAGGTGTTTCTAATGTATATAGCTGATTAAAGCATTTATGTTACTGAATTATGTGTAGGTGTATATGGTAATACTTTTCTAACCCCTGACCTGGATTATTCCTAATACCTGAGCCAGTTACTTTTAGAGGGTTGTTCATAATAAAGATCACAAGTTGGAAATTAATTTTGTTCCACTTTGTGTCTCTTTTTGTTTACACTTCAAGCTACCGAAAGCCAAACTGACATTTGGAATCAATTTCAGCTCCAGATCTGTAACCTGCTTAATTCGTTGTGTAATAATTAGCAAACGGGCCTCACCTAACCATGAAGTCATGAAATTAAATTGCTTTAGAGCCGCTTTATAATAATAGCTGTAATACCTAAACACTGAACACAATACTTGTGTTGAACCAATTAAATTAAAGCCGCAGTACTGCACTTTAATCACATATTAATTGCTTGATTTAAAATGCACTGTTTGGTTTCAGAGGCAAAATCACAAATCAAAATATTTTATCATCCAAATGCATGAGCTCTATCTTTCGTCATATTTACTAGGTTTTCTGTGACTACCACGGCCACTCTAGAAAAAAGAATGTGTTCCTGTATGGCTGCAGCATTAAGGAGACTCTCTGGCAATCTGGCCCTGCAATTGACACTGTGGGATTAAAAGAGGATCCTGGATATAGGGTAAGAAAAGCACACACACACAAAGCCAAGCAGGCCATAGGGGTTTCTGTTTGAAAAATATGTAGTAGTTTTTGTTCTACTAGTTCACCAGCAGCACTATTTTAAATTCTGAAACCATAGAAACCAGTTTTGTTCCTCTCTCTCTTTCTCGCTGTCTTTTATCATTCTCATCGCTTTTCTAGACCATTCCAAAGACCTTGGATCGTATTGCACCGACCTTTTCTTTCAACAGCTGCAACTTTTTGGTAAAATTTACAATAATAATATTAATATTAGTAATAATTCTTATTTCAAAAATCACTCCACACAATAAAAGTACAACTACTAACTAACTGATATTGTTATTCTTGTCAATGTTGCAAAGAAATTGTTCTTGTTATCACTGTTAACTACTTTATTATTAACGCTGTCAGTTGTGTAAAATATATATCTGTGCTTAGGACAGCAGTTTAAATAAAGCATTATCTCAGCCATTTTCATCTATCATACCTCATCAACACGCTACCATTGTTACCGTCATTTAGAGTTTATATTTGTTAATGTGTGAACAGTTGAATTATTCTTATTCTGTTATCTTATTCTTATTATTACAATGTGGGCCACATTCTTTTAGCTACCCTTAATTCTGATTTTAACCTGTCAGGTAGAGAAGTCTCGCTCTGCTACAGCCAGAGTGGTTGTCTGGAGGGAAATGGGAGTTCTGAGAAGTTATACGATGGAGAATACTTACAATGGCTGCAACCAGGGAATATACAAGGTGTGTGTGTGTGTAAGGTTGCGTGAATCTGGGTACTCTAATAGTGTACTTTGGCACTTTTTACTGTTCATTTTGTGCCAGGTGTAAAGGGAGTAACTATGTGACCAGTTTAAAGCAGTTCTACAACTGTAGCTTGGTAGATCTCCAGAGTTGCAGGGTTGGTGTTGATGAGGAGATCCTGACCATGCTGTGCCAATAATACCTCAGTGGGGGAAGCATTTCGCTGTCAGCCTGCACAGAATACTTTGTGTCTCTGCTCAACTTGCCTGGTTTATTAGACCAGACATGATCAGAATTGCCATGCCCTCTTTTTATTGTCACAGATTTTCTTGCTAGTGTACATGTAATGTGCAGGGGCATGTTCCAAGTAGTTCTCATTAGGCAGCGTGCACAAATATTCAGCCTGTAAAATACACTTGGCGTGGCTCAGGAGGGATGTGTGCCTGTATGTGTTGTTACAGGGGCTGCAGACAGGAACCCAGGAGCACCAGGAAATGGGGATGAAGTTCTGCCACAGTCTGTTGTCTGTAACCAAAGACACAAGGATTCTATACAACAGGAAACTCATCAACCATATTGACCTGGACCACAACATGCTGGACCACAAGTCTCACAAGTAAGCTACAGTAAATGGTAAAAATGGTAAATGGCCTGTATTTGTATAGCACTTTACTTAGTCCCTAAGGACCCCAAAGCGCTTTACACTACATTCAGTCATTCACCCATCCACACACTGGTGATGGTGAGCTACACTGTAGCCACAGCTGCCCTGGGACGCACTGACAGAGGCGAGGCTGCCGACACTGGCGCCACCGGGCCCTCTGACCACCACCAGTAGGCAACGGATGAAGTGTCTTGCCCAAGGGCACAACAACCGAGACTGTCGGAGCTGAGGCTCAAACCGGCAAACTTCCAGTTACAAGATGAACTGCCAACTCTTTAAACCACGATCGCCCCAAGTTTAAGTTTAAGTAGGCTTATCACATATGGGTTTTCCAGTAAATATCCATATGCAACGGCTTTGGAATCCAATGATTAAATAAGGATGTTTAGAAAAGTTTATTAGCAAAAGGTTCGTGCTAGGCTAACAGGGTTGGCAGCAGGGAGGGCTCAGTGGTTGAACCGGGGAGTTCAATTGGAATTCAGCTATTTAACAGCTGCTGGTGCAAAACACATCTGACGCCACTACTGCTAGCAAGCTGTTTTTTTACACAGTGTGTTTTATATAAAATTGTCTTTTTTGTGTTGAACAGGACTTAACATAGTAAATCTTTCTTCTTTCACGCAGCTGTTTTGAAGATGATGAGCCTCCGTGCGCTGAGGAGATCGAGTACTCCGGTTACTGTCCCACACTTAAAGGCAGTGATCTGGATTCAGACGTTAACAGCAGCATGGACAGTGTTGATGACGAAGAAGGTGACAAAGAGCACAGTGCTCAAAAACATCAGCAAGACAGCATCAGTCAGTCTCAGCAGTCAAGCATAAAGAACCACCTGTTTCCTCCACAAACCCGACAGCCATCCGTTGATACACTCGGCGAGAAAAGAGACTTGTGTAATGGTTTGAGCATTACGAAATGATAAGTCACAAGTTAAAGGATTATGTTTTATAACTGAATTTCTTAATGATGATAATGACAGGAGACCGTTCTGGGAAAATACTGGAAATACCAGATATGTGATCAATGACGATCGATACTTCATAACAGACTTTAACATAAACTTGTACAAGCAAGTACAGCCATTAATTAAAGACCGGCTATTTTACTTAGACCTAGATTTTCAGGAAAGGAATCTCATAACTCTTATCAGTAATGAGATGAAATGACAATAGTTTCAATGAATGACGGATTCAAACCACTTCTTATTGAATATATTTGAATGTAAAAGGTCATCAGCATAGTCTTAATGATACTAACATATCACCAGTGAACAAAAATGCATTTTCTTTCTAAAAGTAGGCTAACCAGTGTCACGTGGTCTTTCAGCAAACACTATAGACTTTAGAAGGACGGTGAGCTGCATTTTGTCTCTTTGTCTTTGGGTGAAAATAATTTTCTGTTAGTCCTTTTAGTTAATATCTGACTCATCAGATACATTCTTGGTGTAATGTTCCAGTATATTATTGTGACAGACGTTCAGTAGGCAGCACTTTCATTATCACTAGTTAATTAACAAACTGAAACAAACTTGATTGTTGCTGTGTAAAACTATCAAATCCGCTTAGTTGTGTTAACTACATGGACTGGTATTTATCTTTCCTTATATTTCTTGTCCTTCTGTACCTTTACAGAAGAAAAAAACAAAAAGAGGTGAATAGGTTTAACCTGCTAGGAGGAAAGACTTCATTGTGTTAATTTCCCAAAATGTTCTCAGCAAAATGTCAAGTTCAAGTATGATGCTGTATGTTATAGAATTAAAATGTGCAAACTGTAAGGCAATGGGTGACATTTGTCTTCTGAATAAATATCATTGCTTTTGCTCCTGCCAAGAACACATCCTGTACACTACTCCATGTTTTATCTTTTCAAGTTTCATTACAAACAAAGCCCAGAAAAGGTTAAAGAAACTTTGACTTTGAAAGTAACAAATAAGAAAAGCAAACTGCATATCTGACATAAAGCCTGCTGGCTCATTTATTCAGAAGAACATTATTATTGTCTGTAATATTATCACAGAACTAGAACTACGCTGCGTTTACAGCTATTTAGATTAATTTGGATTGGGAACCCACAAGTGCTGCTCTCAAGTGTCATGTATGAAATTATAAATAATTACATGTTCTAGAAAGACATTTTTTTTCCCAAGATATTTGCTACACCAAGCTTCTGCTGATGCAGTCTAAAAATTCTAAAAGTACATGACCGTTTTTAAAAAAGCACTTCCACCTTTACTCCTACAAAGTTAACCCACACAGAGGAACGTTTTCAAGAGATTTTATTTTACCAGGCATGTTAGCCTGTTAGCCTAAAAGTGTGCAAGTATGCTTTAAATGATATAGTTTATGCATTTATACAGTTTGATTCCATGGATAGAGGACCCAAACACAGAGCAAACAGTGAACACCAAAATCCAAATCTTTCATCCAAAATTAGACGTCCAAATAAAGTTGACAAGCAAACAACTCCAGCAAGGCCAGGGAAAGGCCAAATCCAAAGATTATAAATGCAAAACTTGAAAGTCAGTACAGGGTAAAATAAAAAGGACATACAATGAAAACAACAAACACTATTCGAGGTGGGAACCTAGGTGTGTGAATTTAAATTAAACAGGAAGAAATTAAACAGAAATTTTTGAACTTCCATTGACAATGTTTTGAGAAACAGACACATGTAAGTGTCAGCTCATAGAAAGCAAAAACTACCTGATTTAAATGTGTTCAGTTTCCCCTTAAGGTGGTCTCTTTGTGTACATCGTCCTGCATATACTTTGCTTTCCTGCTTTGAGTACTCCTGCTAGTGTTAACTCTGTGGAACTTCCATTCTGACTGCCTCCAGTTATTTTGCACCTTTGACAAAACAAGTGGAAATGTAGAATTTTATTGTGAGAAGGGGATCACCCAAAGGAAGCCAAATCAGTTGATATCCATCCAGTTGAGCTCCAGTGTGATTGCTAATGCACATTACAAGTGGTCAAAAGTGCACTTGCAGGAGACATAGAAGCAGCAATGCCAGAAGTGGTCAAAAAGTTTACAGGGAGATTTTTAATTTAATTATTTGTTATAGGCAAAGTTAGGTGGGGGGAAGCAGAAGAAGCTTTTATCACATTTAAACCCTGTTCCTCCTCCTAGCTGTGAATTTTTTTTTCTGCAATTAGATAGGGACAGTGGGCAAGGAGAGTCCAGTGCAAAGAGCAAAGCACCTGATCCTGGTTTTGCCTGATATTGGAGCCATCAGGCCGACTCTTCTGGAAAGGGAAGAAGATGATGAGCTGCCAGCGATGCAGGTGGATGCCTCTCTCGTCCACTGGCTTGCTGATTACCTGAAGGAACCACACTGTGATCATCTTCAACACTGTGTGTCTAAAAAGGCTATCAGCACACTGCAAAAATTACAAATCTTACCAAGTATATTTATCTTATTTCTAGTAAAAATATCTCATTAAACTTAAAATAAGAAACATTTAGCTACAAAGTAGGATTTCAGTGAGACATATGAACTTGTTTTTAGACAGGGCATCTTAAAACTAGAGAATTTTCACTTGTTTCATTGGCAGATTTTTTGGATTTTTATATTGGTAACTCAAAGACTTGGTTGAAACCTCTATTTAAAAAAAAACTATGGGGTTGTTTGAATGAAAGAATAAAGATTATATTTACAACAAGAAAATGATCAAGGTCACTGAAATTTGAACTCATCCAAGACTTAGTATATAAACACATATGGTATCACTTTGAAACTCCTCTTGCTTTGTTCTCAAACTATCACATTCACAAAATTTTCAGAAAACTTGACCTCTGACCTTAAGGCTTATCTAAATGTATTTATAAGCTTAAAATTCATTAAATTCAACTCATTTTTATTTATGTGGCGCCAAATCACAGTGGATTAATTTGTTGATTAAATTCCCGACTGATGGAAATCAATAAGAAATTCTAATGTCTAAATCTAAAAGCGTAGAAGTGTGACAGTACAACAGCGTGAACAAAAACAGAATTTAGGGAACCACTGGAGCATAAATAAAAAGCAAGTGTACCTGGTTATCTTTCACTATCTTTAACCTTAAATGTTCAGTACAATTAAATTAAATTTTATTTATACAGCTCCAAATCACAACAACAGTCGCTTTATAAGGTAGACCCCATAATAATACATACATAGAAAACCCAACAATCATATGACGCCCTATGAGCAAACACTTTGTTGACAGTGGGAAGGAAAAACTCCCTTTTAACAGGAAGAAACCTCCGGCAGGACCAGGCTCAGGGAGGGGCGGGGCCACATGCTGGGACCGGTTGGGATGAGAGAGGGAAGACAATGTATCCATAGAAAATTCTCTCGGTTCACTTTTAGATCCATTTTGAAGAGGACTGTATGTAGCAGGTTGCCAACAATGACTTTAGTGTGCAATTCAAAGGACAAGCCCATGGGCCCTATTGCAGAAAGCAGATTTAATGAAAACTTATGTTATTATTGCCAACGGTGTTCGAACTGTGACAAATATTTTTCAATCACTGTGACAAAAAAAAAAAGACACACAAACACTGGAAATACATTCACAGGCACAATGGAGGCATACAGATGAACATACATACACATGAGACTGTGGTTCACGGAGTCATCTTGCACCCACAGACATCAATAATGCTGGACAGCCATTTTAATTATTAATGCTTGAATTAAGTATCTTTCTATTGCTCTACACTGTGTCTGTCTCTGTATGTGTGTGTGTGTGTGTGTGTGTAGATTGAAATGTATTATTCTGTTAGTAGTATTATTATAGTGCACAATGGCACTTTATGCTGCGGTCTTTTCGATAGAAAATTGTAAGTACACAGTTTAA
>VUQR01028362.1:5538-20814 GCA_015108515.1 Hemichromis elongatus
AGGTATAGAAAAAAAAGGGGGGGGGGGGGGGGGGGGGGGGGGGGCAGAAAAGAAATACATTAATTTTCATTTGTTCTGCTGTCTATCCAACTACTGTGCAGTAATTTTGTACTCACTCTGTACAATTACAGTTCACAAAAGTTTTTGAATAAAGACATATTTTTGTTTTTGTAGTTTTGCCCCTATAAACTATCACAATGGATTTTAAATCAGACAATCAAGATGTTATTGAAGTGCAAGCTTATTTTTAACAAACCCTGCGACCTGTCCAGGTTGTACCCCGCCTCTCGCCCTACAACAGCTGCGATAGGCTCCAGCAACCCTGAAAAGGATAAGCAGAAGCGAATGGATGGATGGATGGGTTTAACAAACATAACCCATCAGGTATTTAGGAAATACTCTTATTTAAATACATAAATTATAGACACATTTCCAACTTACAAAAACAAGAATTTATGAATCAACTCTGCCACACGATTGTAAAGTTACACTGCGGGTTTGCCAAAATCTGGTTTCTCGGATGCCAAATTTGAAGAAAAAAAGGTATTGCTCAAGACTTTTGTAGTGTGCTGTATCCCTCAGTTTTAAAAGCTCAAAAGTAACTGGACAAAGTTTTGTACTTGAATGAAAGTCCTTTAGTTGTACAAAGACTTGCATTGGGTATTGAGGATGAATGTGTTATGCTTTGTTGTTTGCACAATGTTCAAATTGTTACCCCAATTTGACAAAGGTTAGTTGGTGACAGCTAGCTGCTAACTTGACATATTGGTGGAAAGAGATACAGTCACATCTATGTTATTGGCATGCTGAAATGGCATTCTTACATTTCAACTGATGTTTGTGACCACATGCTCATGAAGAAGAAAGAAGAAAAGTAGTACAAAGTAACCTACTGTGTGAACCAAGTTTTATTCAACAGAAGTCCATGTAATAGTGATTTAGTTATCAGTGCAGACATAAAAAAAAATTCTACATTTTATTAAGATGATCATTTTGTGTTTGTTGCTCAAGCCATTCATAGTTCCATCACTCAAAGTGTCAGCAAAACAGAATTTGATTTACCAGAAGTTCTGTAATTAGAACTTGTGGCAATAGAGACCAACAAATAATAAATACAGTAGCTCTCAGAAAAAGTCACAGATTAATGCCTTGATTCAGCTGTTCTCTTTTTAGGGGCTGCCTAAATCATATGCCTCCATCTCAATCCATCCCCAGCATCCTCCATGTCACACCAATGCTTTCCATGTTGTCCTTTACTACTTCACTTTTGTGTGGTCTTTTTATTTTTCATCCATCGCATTACTTTAGCGTCAAGTGAAGGCAAAGCTGTAATTTAAATCTGGTATTGTGGATATATTTTTAAATTGATAAGAGCTTTTTAAGGCATAATCCATCCAGTCACCATTCCAATCCATTACTGTGGTTAAATATTAGACAGCTGCTATATCGGGCTATTAGATACAGTGTTTTGGTAAAACAAACAAACAAAAAAAAAGAAATAAATTCCACTCTATATTATGTCATTTTATAACACTATTTTTTTTCTAGTCAGCTGTGGCCAGCTACAGATTCAGATGTTCAGATTACTTGCCTTTGACTAATGCAGATGTGTGCGCACAGTAATTCAGACATCAAACTGACAGCTTGACAGTTGAGGTGCTCAACCAACTGTGCTGCTGTCATGGGTTCAGGCCTGGCTGCTTCTATGCAGCATATATGGCTGATGTTTAAAAAATGAGGGGAAAAAAACAAAAAAACACAAAGCTGCTGCAATTGAAAAGATCTGATCTGTCTCCAGACATGTCTCCCAGAATTGCAGGTTCAATTATCAGAATGTAAGCAAGTGTGAAAGACACCTCAAGATGTTCCATGTCAAGGATTTAATTGCTTATATGTTACACTCACTGATCTGTGTATGTGTGTGTGTGTCAGTTTTTGTACATTTACAAATAAGACAGTTAAATATGCAGAAGACGTGACAGGATTTAATTGTTCACTGTGACGCTCTCCTCTTCAAGATGATTTGATTCCACTTCAGCAGTGAACGTGTTGATGGGAATTCTGTATGACAGATATGGAAATTAATTTTGTTTCTTTAAGGGTTGGAATCAGTTAGTTTAAGTTAATGTACTGAATGTTACATTAACTTACTGAGAAGTAAACTCTATTGTGTGAAATCATTTTCTTGAGGTGACAAATGCATTTGAATTGACAATTGTCCTGTCAAGCAACAAAAACGTTATTTCTGCGATGATGATAAGTCTAAAATGATACTTACTGACAGATTTACTGTATATAATCGCTTCATTCATACTTTAGTAGAATAGTTAGACTCAACAAAGGTAAACATCGAAAAGTTATTTTTCCTATGTTGGAATAGTTCATTTTAGCTCGATGCTGGTTGCCTTGTAACTTCAGCTGAGTTTAGCTTTTATAAAAAAGCATGTAAACATGGAATTACTTGTTTACCTTAAATACCCGATGACCAATATGTTTATATTAACAAACAAATCAAAATATAATTTTTGCACCATGCAGCTGCATTAGTCTGTAGATACTAAATAGTTGACATGGGCAAGTGTCAGCTCATGCACCTCCTGTTTCTGGCCATCTTTGATACTACATTGCTATACTTTCGTGCCTAGTGTATCGCTAATATAACATCATTTATGCAATGCTACAACCTAATTGTTTTGGAGAAGGTACTTTGGCCTCTCCCATATGGTGTAAGGAATAAATCCATCAATAAATGGCTCAAACTCAAAAATAAAGGCATGCTGCACTAAAGCATTAATAGCTGAAGTCAAGCTAGCCTTGGTCATTAAAACCAACATACTAAGTTTTTAATATTTATACAAACTATTTATATTTTGTATGCATTTAATGTTTATACATACAAAACAAAAAAAGAAAAAAAATTGCAGCACAGTGGAGCAGTGGTTATCACTGTTGCGCAATAGCAAGGTTGAAATCCACAATCTGGCCAGGACCTTCCAATGTGGAGTTGCCATTTTCACTTTGCGCCTGCATGGGTTCTTTCTGGGTACTCAAGCTTAATCCCACAGTAGAAAGACATGCAGCTAGTGAGGTTAGATTAACTGGTGATTCTACATTTCTCACAGGTGTGAACGTGAGTGCGAACTGTTGTCTCTTTGTGTCCTGTGACACAATTACGATCTATTCAGGGTGTATCCCACCTTTTGCCCTGTGGCAGCTGGAAGAGGCTCCAGCTGGAAGAGGCTCCAGCTGTCACGGCGGGGAACGCCTGTGTGTTTATGAAACGGACCCAGCTAAAACAAAAAAACAGAAAAACAAAGTGAGGCGAAACAAGAGTGAAACTACCTGGAAAAACTATGACTAACTGTGAAAACTAAGGCTTGGGGCATGAACATGGAACTGAACAGAAACATGTGACAACATAACTATGAAATAAAGCAAACACAAACATGAGCCTGAACAGTGGAAAGCAAAAACCTTGTAACTTGACATGAACATGAACAGATGATCCAACAAACAACAGAAGAAGACAGAGGACTTACATGCACACAAGGGTAATGAGGGAAGTGGAAGCACCTGGGGAGGCTGCGCTGACACAAATGAACATGACACCACAGCGGAAGCAAAACTAAACACATTGAACATGGAGACATGACTTTCAAAATAAAACAGGAAACGTGGCGAGACATAGACATGATACACGAGCTTGATAACTTGGAGACAGCACAGACATGAAACAGAAACACATGACAGGCTGGACAGGAAACACGACACAAACTCCACTAGACCCTAAATAACAATACCAAAAACAATAATAAATAACAATCAAAAATTAATATAAGAAACTAAAAAATACAAAATACACTCAAAACACTGGGTCCCAGACGCAGCCCCTGACACCGGCATCAAATGCAGATGAAAAATATATATATATATATATATATATATTATATCTATTCAAAATTTTAAAAAACCCTGTTACGTAAGTCCGTCCCTCTCTCTTGGTCTTTTACCATTTCCTCCGCCCACACACAGACACACACACCCACACACATTCCTACCTTGAGGGTGTGTGATGCATGCAGTCAGGCCTGATAAATGGAAGTGTCTAGGAAGAGGAATGAGTTGGTGCCTTGACCTCCCTCCTGGCATGGGCATCCTTCTCCAGACTGCCTTATCACGAGACGAATGGTCACAATGGTACACACATCACTCCCTAAAAAACGTGCACTTCTAAAGTAGCCCCTCCAAGTATTTAAGTCGTCAACCTAAAAAAACATCCAAGATCATATTCGAAGGACATGCAGCTTCTCTCAAAAAGATTTCACTGAAAACAACTTTTTGTCAGGTCATCTGTTCTTCTACGTTATGTTTCCATGCCTCCATGTTTCTAGGGTTTTTCCACGTTTAAGGTTTTGTTCTTTGTTTTTCATTCAGCATTTAATTTTCCCAGTTATTTCTAGTTAGTTTCTCTCCAGTGTGCAGCTGCCTTTTGTTTTTGTACCTTTTATCTGCCATATTAAATGGTTCGCTTTTTGTTAACATTCAAGTCTTGTTCCATGTTCCTTGGTGTAGGGTTAGGGTCAAATTCATACAGTGCCGAATACTGTGACATATTCTTTATATCAAAAACCATTCAACTTTTAAATCTTAAACCCATTAAGGGTTAACAAGATTCAAATCTGCAGGTTTGAACATTTTAGTTTTTCGTTAATACCAAAAAAAGTATCTATAATGTTATATCAAAAAAAAAATAATTTTTAATTTCTAGCCTGTTTGAGTGAGTGGCAGCAGACTTATGTTTTAAACAGAGGGATGACAGGGATAGCAGTAGGGTCGCAATAATTCATCGTTCACATAGATGAATAAAAAGATGAGTTCACTGAGATGCTGTTCTCGTTTCGGCACGTTGTTAGAGCCACATTTATGTTCTCTACACGTAATACAGCGTGGTCATCTTAAATGAATCAAAATGCCTCCCATCACATTAAAATGACTAAACTGTATGACTTGTTTGTCTGTCATGTGTGTACTGAACATCTATCCCCCCTACCCTCGATTTGAGGACTCGTTCATCTTTGTCAGAATGCTCAGTATGGCACATTAAAAATGTTCCCCCTGGCTAAAACTCAAATTTGGAAAGGTTTGTTCTTCTCTGGCCTAATCAGTAAATTGAAGGGGGCCATATGAGACATCATTACGTAAATACTTTGTGTGTCTGTGAGTGTGTGTGTGTGTGTGGGGGGGTAAGCTTGTGTGGAAGTCTGTTGCAAGTTTTAGAGACAGAAATAATAAGAGAATAAAAAATGGATTATTGGAAGATAGATAGATAGATAGATAGATAGATAGATAGATAGATAGATACAGCCACTGCATGCAAGCATGTTGTAGAAATGATAACTTGAAAGACTGACAGAGACACACAAATATGAGATGTAAATTCTAGTTGGTTCACTGCATCATTTTACATGACAAATGGCAAAAAGAATTAAAAACAAAATGTAATGACATGCATGACTCATACCTCCAAAAACATGAATTGATGTGAAAAATTGAAAAACATGTTGTTGTTTTTTTCTTTTTATCTATATTATTTGACAGGAGTACAAAGGGCAGCCAAGGGGAACATAAAAAGAGTGCAGATAAGTTTTTGACATGTATTGCCAACATTAAAACAATGTTATGACTGGATTGCATTCACTGTATACAGCTCTGAACATACTTTTGCAATTCACTTATCTCTCTTATCCACTCTCTTGGAAACTTTATCTTTTTCGGACTTTTGAGATAGCTCAAGGCATGAATTTTTAAGAGCCCAACAGGCCTTCCATTAATATTCTGTAAAAGTCCAATTTTTATATTTAAACCAAGCAATGGAAAATTATTGTCAGTAAACAAACTTTTTTGATAATTTAATCATTTATACAATTTCATTATAACCATGCTATTATGAGATAAAATTCTTCTGAATGCAGTTTGTAAAAAAAAAAATAGAGCAGGGTTTCTTTCTTTCTTTTTTATTTCCCTCATGCAAAAATAATCCATGAACCACAGTGCTCCTATGCTGCAGAAGTAATGTAGCATTTTAAATCATTTAACATGCCATAATTAAATCCTCCTTCCAGTTTGTGTTTTTTGTTCAGCCATACCATTTAACCTCAATATTCAATTTGAAATAATGAAAGATTTCAGTTTAAAAGTCAGTTTAAAAATTATAGTTAAAAACAGTTTACTTTTACCCTATTTTATTGATTTTCTTTTCTTACATAGTAGATGTTGTTGGCAGCGTTGGTATTGAAGTCTTGGTGAAGAACGTGTACATGTGTACATGCATCCATATAAATTATAATAATGATTTTAAAATCGAAGGGGACAAATAGGAAATGAGAATAAAACAAAGTGACTGGTACTTTCCTAAACACCTCACAAAAAAAAAAAATAAGAAAGGAAACAGTCTACTTTACAAGGTTAAAGGGTTTTTCTAGTAACAGTTTCTCAAGTCACTCTAGCAAGCAACACATTTGGTTGCAAGGCAATTGCACAAATTACCTGGTGGGTGGAAACCTAAGTCCAACTCAGACTGGCTGCATCCCTTCTCATACGGATTGATAAGGTTTAAAATTAACCTAAGTAACCTGCCTGCCCCATCAAAAAAGGCACATATACCTGTTTGTAGAGACAATTTACTACAAATTGCACTAAATATGACACTGAAAGGCATTTCTTATTTTAAGCCCATTATGTCTGTGATAGTTGTTCCTAGGAGTGTTTATTTATTTGGAATGTGAGGGGGAGATGTTATCAGAACGAGTGCGTAATTGGCACAGCTGGACAGCTCAAAGCTGTGAGTGCAGTACCAAAACTTTGGCTCTGTCCTCGTACTCTTTACTCAGTCCTCGCTCTGAGTGTTTATAGCAGAGCCCCAAATATTCCTGCTTCGCATGGTATTTTATTGAAACTGAGCAGAACTCAGCTAAAGTATCACCGCAAAACGTGTAATAGACATGCCAGTCCACCATGTCTATTTCATGCTTTGCTTCTCCAAAACGTGAAATGGAAAGGCATGGAGAAGTTGCATTACCAACAGGGGGAGATAATATATTTAAAGCTACGAAGTCGGTGGTGTGCAAAAAATGTACGAAGTATATTCCAGGGTCCTTAATCATCTGAAACGATTAAGCTAGGCAGCTAAAAAGTATTTACATGTAAATGTGTTAATAATGTTTTGACAATTTTCTGTGATTATTTTTATTTCGGCTTGAAACAAAACATCACCCTCTACTGTTACTGCAGATTACTCTGCCATATTACCAGGTTTCTGGCAGGATGTTGCCTGGCAAAAAAAAACAAGACAATTATATTTTGTTGGTTACCAAAGCACCATTTTTCTGTTACAATTTTGAATAAATGGCAAGTTTTCTCCTACATGAGTATACTCAGAAAACATTTTGATACGCTTATATCACATTGTTGCCCTAAGACGACGAAAAAATTATTAGTGAGGAGAAGTGGGGGTGAAAATTTGTGGATTAATATATCAACAGGGGACCCTGAACTCCCAAACAGAAGTGTGACGTACTTTATTCCCAACAAAAAAATAAATAAATAATGCTATTGAGGGTTTAGGGGAACATCAGAGGGAAGGGCAAAGTGAATCATGTCGTGAATTGCATACAAGCAAACGGGATTATTTTTAACACTGGGCAGTGCAAGTACCAGTATTTCAGGCTTTTAATCACATTTCTACACAGAGATCAGTACACTCTCTCTCTGCTAGACACTCTAAACCCACCGGCACTATGTACATTTCAATTTTAAATATGTTCAGTCTCCATGTTTGTCCATTAGTATTATTGTTATTCCCTTGGTATTCATTATTCTTATGGACTTTAAATGGTACATGAAATGCTACACATATAAATGCTCATTTATGTCATTAAGCCCTGCTCTCAAAAACTAGCACAGATGTAACTATGTCTGTGAAGCTGGATTTAAGAAAAATGTGCTTGAAGTTAAAGTTTTGGAAACATGTTTAATGCCATCTTCTATCAGTGCAGAACATGACGTCAAATAGTGTTTCTAGGGAGACAATAACCTGACGGACCAGTTGCAGGAACCCAAAACATGGTAGGTGTGTTTTTTCATAATTCACATAATACTGATGACAGATTTTAAGGCTAATAGTTAGGCTAACACACTCTTATCTTTTCTTTCCTCACAAAACCGATAGATCCTCCACTTCTTTTAAGTGTCTCCCAGAGCTCCGGGAGATGATGTCACACCGGTTCGTCCCACCATTTTGGCAGCAATCGGCTGACCTCTGTGGTGAAGGAGGCTAACCATGGTTGATAAATGCAAGAAAAAGGTTGTACAAATAGACAAGGAAAAAAGAAAGGTGCGTTGTTTTACCACATTCCCAAAGATGCAGAAAGGCGAGCTAAATGGATTAGCGCCATTAAAAGAGCCAGGAGTAAGAAAAACAAGACTGAAAGATGGGACCCTCCAGCTGTCAGTTGTGCAGTGATCATTTCATATCAGGTGTTACCAAAAACAAGCTTTCTAACATAAGTATTTTCATTATTTACTCGACTACCATTGTGATTTCTGATGAGTGCAAAACCACATAGCTTCATGCATCGTGGGCTTTCTGTTGTGCTTTCTAAGTTAGTAAGAGTAGCGTAGAAAACTGAAATGTTTGTTTATTTTGTAGGCAGAAAGAGCGATAATCCATTGAGTCCAGACTTTATTCCATCTTTTTTCAACTATGTTCCAGAGAAGAGGAGAAGAAAAATGAGACTGGATATGTTCAACAGAAGACAGAAAGCAAAGCTACAACAGATAGAGCAAATAAAGCTATCTGCAGAAGGCATTCAGCCAAGGTGAATATATCAAAGTCTTTCTCTAGCGAACTGTTGTAATATATGTTGGATCTACTTGTTTTTCTGTTGCATGTTAATTTGGTCTTTTACTCTGACTATCATACTTAAATTAATCTATGTAAAAGACATCTTCTTAATCTGTTCAACCCCACTTTATCCTACTTGGTAAAATTATAAACCAAAACGTTTCTGCACAATTGGTTCTAAGTTTAGTACAAGCTAGTAGTGGTATCATGTACTGTAGTAGTATACTCCAGGAATAAAATGACTGACAAAAATGCAGTTTATATGTTAACACCTCTTGTAATAAATTTGATATAATACTTTTGAAAAGCACACTGGAAGCATTATACTGGTAGGTAATATTTAACCTATTTAGTTTTTTGATATACAGCTTGATGTCAACAAATTTTGCCTCAGTCACACAGTGTTGCCAAAGATCCAATGACAAATCCATATTTACTACATTTTTTAAAAACAAAGAGTTTGCTATAAACACTCTGCATTCACAGACAGAAAAGCACAGATTCCAGAAGAAATTATGAAGAAATCTAGAAACTAAAGAAAATCACCAATTTTTACTCTGTCTTAAAGCTGAAGTGCAGTGCAGGCATGATCTTAAAACTCCACACACACACTCATGATTACATACACACACGCACACAAAGTAGATGACAGATTGGCCTGGAGCCATCATGGGAGAATTGAATGGGCTGTCATTTGAAGAGGTGAGCGAGAGGACTAGAAGACAGGGATGGAGGGAACAAGACAATTTTAGGTAGAAAGAAATAGCTAAGAAATATAATAGTAATCAAATAGGAAACATCATAGGATTATCCTAAACAACTTTAAAAGTAGAATATTGAATTATAAATAATGCAAATAATAACTACACCTAGCTAGATAGTGTAGTGTTACCGCTACTCGCCTATGGAACTCCAGGTTGGGGTTCGACTCCCTGGAACAAGAAGGCGAAGTGGATGAGAATGTGAGGCTGATGGAATGCAATCAGGCAAGTAATGCCAGCAGAAAGGGTTAAGGGGTTACAGAAAGGGGATGTGGGACCTATGAAATCTTGAACACCCAATATGTAGACTAATGGCAAAACAACTAGTAGCTCAGTCTTTCAACATCCAGAAGAAGCAACTGCAACCACAACTAGAGATTGATGAAATACAATGCAAATCCTATGACAAGGGGAAGCCAGGACAGGGTTGAGATATCATCCCCACCCTCTAGATTGGGTACCAAGAACCAATAACAACTAGTGTTGAGTTCAAGAGCAGATGACATAAGAGATAGAATCATGGATAAGCAAAATGGAAACCTGGACCTTCTATGGTCAAAAACCAAGACAATCTGAAGTACCCTCTAAAGGTGAATGCAGCATTATGGACAATCTCCACTGTGACTATGACCTAAACAACCAGCTGATCTACACCTTGCCATCAGTGATCACTTGGATGCTTGGCTACAAATTAAACAGCCACAAGGAGCAGTTCCCTGGATGGAGAAGGAGACTAGAGGCCAATAGCAAGGCAGCATGGTGGGAAGTTACCTAACGTTTAGAGCTACAGAAAAATGTGCTGAAGAAAGGGATGCCAAAAAGTAAAACAAGACGTCCATACCTGACACATTAAAAACTGCCGAGCAAAGACTCACAGCCTTGGCCAGCTGCTTGAAGCAGTATGCCAGAGAGATAGAAGCGACTGAACACAGTATTCTCAGTGGAACAATATGAAAACAGCCCCACCGAGGATGCAACCTAGAACAACATTGAACAGTGGCTAAAGAAGCTAAGTGCACTCCATGAGGGTCTGGCAGCACAAATAAACCAGCTGCTAATTGTTGACCAAAGGCCAGGCAGTCCTGCTCTCCAAGGATCCCCAGAAGGGACCAGTCCCATCTAACTACCAGCCAATAACCTGGCGCAGCACAACATGGAAGCTCCTGTCAGGCATCATAGTGGCTAACATGAACAGGCACATGGCTCAGTAAATGAGCGGGGAACAGAAAGAATTGGCAGCCTACGTAGGACTGTAGGCATGTTAAACAAATCAAGACACTCATATTTCCTTTTAATTACAGTAATATTTATTTATTTTTTCACATTAAGACACATATGGCTAACAGAGTGAACTTCTGGCCTTCATTACAAATAATTAAAATATTCATCTTCATAATAATAAAATCAAAAGTGGAAAACAAATACAGTTGACACACCAATAATCTAAATTTGAATAAACTAAAGAGGAATTTGAGGCCAGCTTTTCAAGAAACAAATCACATTTGTAGCTGGAAGCTTAATTTCAAGTAAAATTGATTTGATACTTCTATACAACATGAAACAAAAATAAGCCTCTTTAAAACAAGTGCCCACTATCCCACTAACATAATTTTAACATTCTTTTGTAACATTACAATTTTTTTCCTCAGTGGGAGAAATAGACATGTGATTGTTGTGTCAGCAGCTTGAATCAGGTTCTTGTTTTTAATATTGTTCATAACACAAAATGCTGCCTCCCAGCACCCATTGTTTTACAGCTTACTGATAAAACAGTGCTCTGGGTTAATGTATTACAGAGATTTTTTTTTTTTTTTGTGGCACTGATTACTGGTCTGCACAGAACCAGAATCTGGTCCAGATCCAGACAGAGGTCGACCATTTGTTCATATATATGTTCTACAGCAACAGTATCAGAATGTCATTCAAACCAAAGAATTGTTATTTGGATGGTAACGAGGAGAAAGGGGAACTGAGGGGATTGCACAACCAGAAGGCATAATTGCAGACATTGAAAGGCCAGTGAAGAGGTCACTTGGAAAATCATAACTACCAAATAACTGCAGAAAGTAAGGCAATTCCTGAGGCCCCACTGAATGGGACGTATCAGCAAAGATACTGTGCAGAACACCCAAGCTATTAGGTCCTCTGCCAGCGGACCTAAAAGCTGGAAAGACAGAAAGCAGAATGGTATTCCAGTCCCTCACACACTCAGTGTGACTTCACACAGAAAATGTGATGTGTTACCAATAAATTTCAGCTGGAAATGTGCCTTAATGCATCATCTCAGCAATGGAGACAGTTTCAGGTAATTAAATAAGTTGTTGACTAAGGAAAAATAACACTGCGAGTCATCATGCCATCAACGCCGAAGTTATCAGAACTTTTATTAAGACAAGGCTATAAATGGCTCTAAATCTCAATGTAGGCTTTTCACATTGCATAAGGCTCTGTTTAACATATTATTCTTCTTAGGTTGCCGTTGGTCAAAGTTATGCTGAAATTAGTAATAATGCATTGATAGGGGCTAAGCAACTTCTAATTAATAATGGGGGAAACAGAGAACAGAGTGCATGCAGAGTCTTATTTGTAGTGTCAATAGCAGATTTGTTACAAATAAAATAATAATGGACCATTTCAAAGTATTTATTTCAGGTCATTGTGTCATGGGTAGGGTTAAACTGAAAGTAATAAAGGAACCAAGTGTTATTTGAATCTAACTGAGAATAATGCATGCGTTTACAGCATCTCTCACAAGCATGAAGTGTGCAGTGTCATGGAATGTGCATCTCTTGAACTTCAAGCGGTTACGCACTGACAATTTTTACTGTCTTCTGTGGTAGTAAAAGCAACAGTTATCAGAGATTGAATTGGTGTCTTACCTCTAAGCGAGCGTTAAGTTGCTTTTCATCAGTGTGACAAATATGACATTTAGCCATGAAAGTGGACGTCAGTTTTAAAGATTACAAAAGGGAAACTTCAAACTGGCATGCAGAGGCTCTGATGTGACACCAGCTATGGGGATTTATTTGTTTCATATCTGTTGGCTTGGTTGTGTGTATTCAGTTTTTGTTTGTTTGTTGTTTTTTTTTCACATGTGTAGGTAGTGTACACAGCATCTAATCTATTATGTGTCTAGATCTTAAATCTAGAACAACCTTTCATCTGTAAAAGCTTGGGCTGTTGTGGATTTTTTTTTTACTTCGAATGATGGGTTGCACACAAAGCCTCAAGCAACTTGCTGACACCGAGTCCCCAGTTAACGCCATTTACCCACACAGTGAGTAAATACTCTGAGAATTTATGCAGTTTTACTCACTTTTTGTATGTGTATCGATGAGTGTGTAAGGCATCTTGGAGAGTCAAAATGACAAATCTTGCTTTTCTATGCAAATGCTGTGCAAAAACCTACAACAAATACAGAAACACAAAATATACAAATCTACTCAGACAAAGATAAAATAAGCAGTGTTAGCTTAAAATGTGAAAGGAGGACATCAAAGAGAAGATAAAAGAGATGGACCCATCTGACTGAGTGTATCTAATCCCTCTGTTTCAGTTATGTAGAATGATTGTGTCAGGGGCTGGATCTGTGACCCAGCATTTTGAGTTCATTGTGTATTTTTTGGAGCTCTTATATGATATTGGATACATGCTTAGTTCTTGTGTTGCTGTTACTATACTGAAAACCTCAAAATCTTACCAACTATATCTTATGTATATCCTATGTCTTATTTCTAGTTGAAATATCTCATTAAACTTAAAATAAGACACAATTTTCACTTATTTCATTGGAAGATTTTTGCACTTTTTTTTGCACAAAAAATATCTTGTATTAAGTGAAAAAATCTGCCAATGGAACAAGTAAAAATCTTCCGGTTTTAAGATGCACTGTCTAAAATCAAGTTCATATATCTCACTAAAATGCCACTTTGTAGCTAAATGTGTCTTATTTTAAGGTTAATGAGATATTTTGACTAAAAATAAGATAAATATACTTATTATATTCTCTTATTATATAATATACTAATTTTTGCAGTGTAGTGGAGTTTTATTCTAGTTTACTTTTCGTCTATGTCCCCTGCTGTGAGTCTGTTCTTGTCTTCTGTGTTTGTTGTCATGTTTACTCTCTCAGTGTTTCCTGGTTTATTTTGAAAGAGTCTTGTGTGTCTTTGTTCATTGTATTTAGTTTCACTTCCTCTGTGGCATCATTAGGTTCATTTCAGTCGGCTGTTTCCTCATGTGTTTCCACTACCCCTGATCATCTTCTGTCTGTATTTAAGTCCTCTTTATTACTTTGTTTAGTGTCAGGTCTTCTGTTTTCCTACCTTCCATGTCACTTCAGTTTTTCATGATTTTGCTAAGGTTGTGTTCATGTTTTATGTTCTTGGTCTTCAGTTTCTCGCATGTTCCTGGGCAGAATCATGTACATGTCTGTTTTTCCTTGTTACCCATTTATTTTTCCCAGTTTAGGTTTTCAGTTTAGTTGTTGCTTCTATTTCACCTTTGCTTGAGTTTGTGTTCATTTTTACCAGCCATAATAAAAGGCTTGCTTTTGTTTAAAACTTCAGTTCCTTACTCTAGTGTTTGTTTTTGGGTCTGTTTCACATGTAAGTGTACACAGATTGCTCAAAGGTCAATCACAATATTTTCTTTTCTGAATTATCTTCTTTTTTGTGCTCCTGTATACTCATTTAAACATCAAACCTATTTGAACCTGATACGCAGAGGGAACGATAACACATAAAACACAAAAACACGAAAAAGCCAACAGTTATATAATCAATAAATCATTTATAGCATGGTAGTCCTGGGTTAAAGTCAGTGGGAACAATGGGTAATAACATTTTTGGTGCCAGTGTTAATAAGCTATAGTTGCTTACATCAGTATATAGCTAGCACTTCAGGAGAGCGGCGAGTATAAAGGGAGTAACATTTTTGAAAGTGTCAGATCATTTCAAATGCAACATTTCTAACAGATCAACAAATATTAGTTAACACACAGTGTGTCGCACAATGTGCCTGCTAGCTAAAAGTACAGTTGCTGTTGTACCCCAGGAATAGAAAAGACTGTGATAACTTCAGAGATGGAGAAAAAACAGAAGTAGACAGATTATTTTTAAAACTTTGAAGTATGTAAAGTTTTAATATATAATAAATGTATTTATTTTCGAGATTTTGAATAGATATTGGAGTTATTTGATGGATTGCTAAAGTACGTTTTTCTTTATACTTACATTTGTACTGGACAAAGTTTGCATTACAATACTGGTCAGTTTAATGCAGGATCCGATGGTTTGTTTACAGTAATGTGGTGAAGTTTACTGCAATACACTATATTGGGCTGGTGTAGAGCAGGCTGTGGTGTTACACAGCATTCCACCATTACACTTGCTTTACACTGTTTACAGGCTGGAAATAAGCTGTGATAGGTCATACAACATCTGCTTATTTCTAGTTGAATTCAGCAACACAGGTCAACTGATCACAGCCTGCACACAGAAAATCCACTGATTCAAGATTCTTTATTTGTCACATGCATAGTTATACAGGTACAACACGCAGTAAAATGTAATCTGAACACGCTCCTCGACTGTGCAAAAAGGGGGTGGGGGT
>VUQR01028364.1:5000-16581 GCA_015108515.1 Hemichromis elongatus
CCCTGACCAGTTTACGCTCAGAATATTTGTCGCAAAAACACAGCTCCTTATAGCAGAAAAGTTTAATATCTTCAGTTAACTTTGGGAAAGTTACTGCAATTATCTAATAAATAATATAATATTATTTATATTCAACCCCTTTCCAATAAGTCAAGGCCCAGTTTGTTATTTTGTTTTTTTTTAAGTAAAATTCTGATATTTTATTCATATTCTTCATGCCGTGCTCATACTTGTTATTAATCTCTGTCTCTCTTCCACAGCATGTCTTTTATCCCGTCTTCCTTCTCTTTCCCCAACCAGTTTCAGCAGATAGCCGCCCCTCCCTGAGCCTGCCAGAAGTTTCTTCCTGTTAAAATGGCGTTTTCCCTTCCCACTGTTGCCAAAGTGCTTGCTCATAGGGGTGTCATTTGATTTTTGGGTTTTTCTCTGTATGCATTATTGTAGCGTCTACCTTACAATATAAAGCACCTTGAGGCGACTCTTGTTGTGATTTAGCGCTATACAAATAAAATAAAATTGAATTGAATACCACTATTTAGATCTATATTCTCTGTATATGCAAATAAATATTGCTAACTACTAACAACTACTAGCTACCTATTATTAATTTGAATATTGGATTTTTTATTTACAAACTTGGGAAAATCTATACTTAACCATAAAGCATTTTTATGACATGATCAATGTTAGGACCTGCTCCTGCAGGCCTCGCTAGTACTGAGACTTCTCACCATGAACAAAAAGGAGACAAACAGGAGCAGAAAGCTCCTGGCCCGGTCCCACCCAACAACAACAGCGGCCTTCTCCTGCAGCCTTTTATTACGGTTACATGAATACACATAGGATCATTAACATATTACAGTTTCACACAGACATGATTATGAACAGAGTATGTGCCTGTCTCTGTGTGTGTGTGTGTGTGTGTTTGTGTGTGTGTGTGATAACAAAGGATCATTCTCTGGTTATTCCAGAGAATCTGGTTATTCCAAAGCTCATGTATATGGCCCGTCCCTTGATGGTCTACCATAGACAGCAGGGACCCCAAAGTCACACCCTCTTACAGACAAAGAAAACCAGAACCTGTAGCTGGAATGTCCCTGTAATCAACATTCTAGTCTCCCAACACCCCAGCAGGTGAGGAAGGGGTAGACAGAGACAAAAGGATGTCTACGACCCTGCAGTTCACACATATCCACAACTTTAAGCATAATAAGGACAACATTCTAGCATTTCACTCCAACAATCAACTTTCCTTTGTATTTAGGGATACAAGTTCCAAACTTGGATAAAAATGAATATATTTATATTTACGTGAATGAGAATTTCCTGTTAAGGTTATGATGATATTTCAAACTGAAAAGAGCTGATGTAAGTAACACATTTCCTAAAGACAATGGGATGTCTAGTATGGATGAAAGTAACTGGCATACCTAATTCTATAATTAGAAAAACGGGAGGATGAGCTGTCAAAGAAATCTGGATAGACTAACATAGTTCACTGTGGTATTTCCCTTCAGCGGAACTGAGATAAGAACCTCAAACATGTGAACCAGATTCTCTGGATAATTTCCTGTTTGTGCTGTATAATCATATAAGTGTATCCATCACAGGAGGCATTCACAGAAACTTATGTAAATATGTTTATGGAGGATAAATCTAAATGCCAAACAAAATCTGAATGACAGATTATGTGTGTGGGAAAAGATGAAGTGCGATGTTTTTGTCAGTGTGTGTGTGTGTGTGTGTGTGTGTGTGTGTGTGTGTGTGAAACTAACCGGGAGTGTCTGGCTTCATATCAACAGCGACAGTGGTGT
Organism: Hemichromis elongatus; assembly: GCA_015108515.1. NCBI lineage: Eukaryota > Metazoa > Chordata > Actinopteri > Cichliformes > Cichlidae > Hemichromis > Hemichromis elongatus. The sequence goes on from VUQR01028364.1 coordinate 6,815, forward strand.
GAGGGAAAACGTTGAGAGTGTCCCGGGTCGTGCTTTGTTTGTTGAAGGTGTTTCCCTCAAAATACACGCCATGGATGTCCACCTCTGTACCTAACCCAAAGGTGTACCACCGGACTTTGTCCCCTGAACACATCTCCAGTCCGAGAAGGTTCCCATACATGCGTCCATTTACAGCTAAAATGAAAAGGAAGATAAAAAAAAATACAAACGCACAACTCAACTGGGTCTCAAATATAACAAAAACTGAGTTTTGAATCAACACTGATTCAATAGCTTTTCAAATAAATAGGTATGGTAATAGCTGCTTTCACCAAACAGACGGATTACCATGCATCATGTTGCTCTCCACAAAGTCCTCGTTCTCTTGCTTTGTGTCACTGCTGCCAAACTGCTCAATGTTCTCATCCAAATACCAGCTCATGTTTTCATCCATGACAGAAAAAAGAAGGAAGAACTCCTTATCGACATCCTTCTGTTAGACAATAGAGGCAACATTACAGAATCACTGAGAATCACTTAAAGTGCTGGCGATTTAATTTTGAGGTGACACCACACAGAATTTAAAAAGCACTTAAAAATTACTTAAAATCTTCATCATAATTCATTTTGTCCTTATCTTAGCCATCTCGTATCATAAAAGTTCTAATACATTTCATGACAGCTTGTCAAACAAAAGGCAAGTGCTATTTGGATTTTAGCTATTTTAAATGTTATAAGTACACACTCAGAGTGTGTCTGAATAGAAAACCAAAGCAGCACCTGTCTGCCGTCGTCCCCGAGCGCTCCTCTCTTGCATACAAGAAGAGGTCCAACTAGTCCAGAATTAGTGTCTTTGGCAGGATCGGTGGCAGAGTAGTAGAGATACGGGACGCAGGAAGAATCAGATGATGATGGGCCTTCCAGGACCTGCCAGGTGTAAGTGAACATCTCACCTGGACCAACATGGGAGCCTGGCTTTTTAACACCTGCAGTGTTGCAGACAAAGAAGTAAAAACAATTTGATTTACTTCTAACTTACTCTCCTTTCAGTATGCTTAACACCTTAAAATAATATCACACGTATTAGTCAAACAACGTGCACTTTGAGCATGAACAAGTTTATGTACAGCGCTTGTTTCTTACTTTCTTTGATTAATTACGTTTTTTTTTTATTTGTAGAGGTCAATTTTTTCTTTGCAATAGCTCTTTTTAATAATAACTCAGCGAGTCAAATGTATGCTTTGGTCAGTCTGAACAGTTTATCATTGCTTTCAGGTTGTGTCTCTAGAGAATGAATAGTGTCCCCTAAGAATTAAAGGATATCCCAGCTCCTTGAGTTGCTGAGTTAACTGTGCCAATATATTATCTGTGTTTGTATTGGCGCTTCCTCACCATCCTCATAGCTGCTTCCCTGGGAGTGTTTGTCATAATGAAGGCCGTGAGGCTGGATGCTGTAGTTTCTATCGGCCTTATTGAAGAATGTTACTCTGAGAGTGTCACCCTCCTCTGCCCTCAGGACTGGACCTGTATGAATTGAAGAGGAACACTGTAATCAAATAACAGAACTTGAGACTTAGTGATCTTGATGAATTTGGTGAAAGTGTGTCAGGAAACATGTAACAAAAGAGAAAGGGTGACATTCATAAAGATCATTACCCAAAATTTCTAAATGTCCAATGTCTGATTTCTCAGTAGTGAAGGTGTCATCTGTGTACTCTTTGTATATCACTTTCATGTATTGACCGCCGAGCCTTCCATCATCTCTGCCAAAAAACAAATCTGATGGACTGCAAAAGAAAGAGGTGGAACAGTAGGAGGAAGAAAATGAAGCAAAAACGGTAAATGAGAAGGATGTGGGCTGCAGGAAATATGTGACCTAGATGTAAAAGCGATGGGAAATGTCTTACTTAGACCTTACTTACTTACTTAGAACAAAAAATATGTGTCAGGTCAGCGATAAATATACGATAACAAAAGATAGGTTACTGCATGATCATATAGACTGTTCAGTCTTCACAAGCTAAACCCAAACTTGAGATTTCTATTATCTGATTTGTCATCTTTGAATGTCTGCCACCTGCCCACACCTTTACACACAACTCTGATTAACACACGAGAATAATACACAGTGTTTCATTTTGACCTTCTGAGGATGTTCTTTGTGACGCTGACAAAAGGTTCCCTTTCGTCACCACAGAGCGGTCACTACATTTCAACTCTCCATCAAAGTTATGAAGGATAAAGTGCTTTTCAGTGCGCAAATATGTGCATCTGAGTAAATATTGGATTATATATAAATTTTATGATACTTTCAAACTTCATTAAAAGGTTTTAACTTCACATTATTCACCTGCATTACCATCATACTCCACCTGGGGGCTGTGAACCATGCTCAAAACAGACTCACAAAACATGAACGAGCAGCACGTATATTGTATAATCGGCCCCTTCCAGGGCGCATGCATGCAGAAAGTGAAGCCCCATTTTAAGGTTAGGAGTACTGACAGAGATACAAGTGCGCTATAATATAATAATCATTAATTAGGTTGCATTTTGCAATATGCTGCTCATATTATTGTGCAACGTGCTTGCTCACCTGTCTGCCTCAGTAAGGGATACGTTGTTAATCAAATCCCTTCCTGAAGGAGCGTAGTTCCACAGGACTTTCTCTGCTGCCAGGTAGTAATTCCGTACAACACCACCTGTCAGCGTGGATCCGGCCTCATTGTTACACGACCTCACTTCATAAAACACCTGCATCCCAGCTATAATAGATGAATACACACACGTGCAAACCATAATTTAGATAAGTAAAAACTCGCTGTGGTTTAGACCTTTGAGCAGGGGTCCAGGCTACAGTAACTGTCTATAAAATGATAAAAAAAAAATTCCAGAGTTCAATTGAAATGTTTAACTTGCTTATCTTTAAGGAAATTGGGTTTATTCTCAAACTCTGAGTGGATCTACGATATGTAAAGCTTCCAGTTGTGTGATTTGTAGCCTAAATAGGTTTATAAAATAGTAATGATACTTTTTTACCCCAAGGGTCAGGAACTAGAGAAAGCCATTATAGAAGGCACAGCCTAATAAAAACTTACTGTTCCTCACAAGAATTAGTCATTGTAGGACTCACTCAGTCTTATGTTGACTAGACTTTGGGCAGTCTGAAAATAATAACAAATAATAGAATGTCTGCTCATACCCCTCAGCCTGTAAACAGAGCTGAGTTCTAAAAAGTGTTTTACAAGTCCAGGCAGGCAGAGAGTAGAAATACTAATCTGTGCCGCGGGAATGCTCAGGCTCTGACAAAACAACAGCACCCCCATGAAAATGGCATTTCCTTTGTCAGCAAAGTCCTGTAGCAGAGAGGTCAAAGGTGAAACATAGGTCAAAGGTCAAGTGTCCTACCCTGCAAGTGGTCATTAACCTGGCAGGCCAGCAGCCACTTTCCATTTGCTTTTGGGACCATCTTGGCTGTTGCAAACGTGGCTGGGAACAGGCTAAGGACGTCAGTGCGGTGACCACGGTCCAGCAGGGTATTCCCATGGAAAAATGCAGAATGGATATCTACCTCATTGCCCATGCCAAACAAATGCCAGGCTACCGCACGGTGCTGACATAACTCGATTCCAGGCAGGTTACCAAACATGTACCCATTAATAGCTGTCACACAGAGAAAAACACACAATTAGAGGACAAAGAGACATTTAGCCTTTGTTGTCAGAATTAGAAATGTGAATGGAATTCACTGTGAACGCATTTTAAACAATATGATGCAGACTGCTGAGTTGCATCAGCTGGTTTGGCCCTACTGAATATGTGCAGTTAGTTCAGTATTAAATGATCCTAGAAAGACTTCAAATATCCATCTCTCACCGTGCATAAGGTTGGACTCTTTAAAGTCTGGGTCTTCTGGATCAACTGTTTCTGGCTCAGAACATCTCTGAATGTTGTTTTTCAAGTACCAACTCATGTTTTCGTCCACCACACTGAACATTAAGAAAACATCCTGGTCGACATCACTGCGGGCGGACTTTCCGACGGAGTCTCCCTCGGCTGCATTTAGTTCATTAGTCTCCTTCAAGGCTCCTGCACTCAAAGACAAGGAGCACACGTGATCGTTGTTTCCTTCTGGTGTCCCACTGTGTGTGATTTTCACGGCAATCCTTCATAAGCAGTTTTTCAAGTAAAGGAATTTTTTGGGTTATTTTTACAAGAACTGTTTTTGAATGTAACTCCTGGCTTAGGATGTAGCAATGCGTTTCATTTAACATACAGCTTATGCATACAGAGAGCTGCACGCAGCAGGCAAAACACTGTATGAAACCCACCAAACATACAATCAGATATATTCGTCAAATATATTTGTACCTTTCTTGCATGTGAGCAGCGCCCCAATAAGTCCCGAGGAGATGTCCCTGGGGGCGTCAATATGAGAGTGGTAGACCCAGGTCAGGCAGTTGGCGTCATCATCTGTGGGGCCAAACTCAGGTTTGACCTCCCAGCGGTAGGTATAGCTGCCTCCTGGAGGCACATGGTCATCTTTCTTCAAGTTGCTTGATGTCCCGTCTGGATAGAACGCTCCTGGTACACGAATGGAAAATGTTTACAAAGAGATGACTCTGTTCAGAAAGAAGCCGAGCAAGAATATTATACTATAGAGTCTCAACTAGAATTTTGTAGAAAATATTAGAAAAGAGTTATAAGGATGTTATTTAAAGCAGGTTTCAAAGTAAAGGTGGTATCCATTTACTCTGTTTGTTTTTTACTTTCTGGTAAGCCTTCAGTTAGTGTAATAAAAAAAAAAAAAGCATAAATGAGAAGTCACGAGAACACTGATCTTTGACACAGTTTGAATGTCGGGACAAGGTTTAACAGAACTAGCCGCTTTCTCAGTATCTTAATGTGCTGACACCACTCACATGTGACCTGATTATCTTTCTGCCCAAGTTCCAGTTTAAACAAAACGATGCCACTCAGCATTCCTTACGCTGAATAAAATTGACTATTTTAAACCATGACACAAAGCATAACAATAACCATTCTCTATTCTAAGCAGGACTGTTTCCAATAGGGCTCTGAAACGTTCTCCGGCAGGATGTCCCCTTCACATAATTGGAAGTGGGAGTGGGTGGTGTACGGGCTTCTTGCGTAACAGAGAGCTGTAAAGTTCAGAAAACCAAGAAAACATCTGCCATAACAGTCACTTATTTTTGAAATTGTGGTGTGCCACTTTTTGTCCTGTTTTTAAAACTACTCATGCATAAACTGAGTCACTCTGTCTCTATTACACTTATGCCTACTATTTTTCTTTTCGATGCCTAGTGCATTCTACCACTGGAAAATATAAAAAACTAGAACGATGGTGCTGATGATGTTGTTTGTCCGCTTAAAGGAAATGCTTTAGGAGAACGGTGCCATGCCTTCTTGGAACTTCATGAACAATGCCTTTGAAACCCTGAGTGACAGCTCTTTGTTCGTGTAAGTGTCGTGGCTGGTACTGTGGCAGGCAGGACATTGGACCCAAAAGCAGGACTCGTAGGGCACAGAGGGATGAACTGAAAGAGGCAGCTTTTATTGCGCTGTAAAAACTTGAATACGGAAAACAAAAAACGAAGCATAATAACTAGAGCGAATAAAGTCAGGACTCATGGAACTGGACAACAAGAAACCAAGACTAGGAACTAGGAACTATGGAGACTAGGAACTACGGAGGAAACGCACAGCACTGAGGAGATACGATGCGACAACAAGCAGGGGAAGACTGAGAACTAAAATACACAGGCAGGAATATGAGAGGACGGGGAACAGGTCAAAACACAGCTGGAACTTATCAGACATAATGAGACGATGGAAAGCAAGACTAGATGGATTGATGTGGGACAAGGGCTATCAAAATAAAACAGGAAACACACAGACCGAAACTAAGGCTCAGGGCACACAAGCTTAACGCAGTAACTGGTTAAATACAAATACTGGGTCACAGACCCGGTAGACGTTTTACCTTCTGCATCCTTCTCATAGAAAACCCCGTGGGGATGCATAGAGTAGTTCCTGGTTGCAAAGTTCTTTAAGTGGACGACAATAGTGTCATCAACCTCCGCACGCAGTATGGGTCCCAGGAAGCCCAGCCAATCAGGTCGAGGAGACAGGAGACTGTATGAAGCATCTGTATACTGTCTGAACACAGCCTTCTTGTAAACACTTCCAATGTTGTGGGGCCCTCTTTGTAGGAATATTGATGCATGCCTGAGAAAGTTTGGAAAGGATGTAGGCAGGAGAGTGATTATACAGACATTGGGGAGCGTGTAGGAGGCAGTCAAGAAAAATACTTTTTTTTTAAATCTTGCATTTGTTTTAGCAAGGGTCAGCATCAAGCTCTATGCTACATCACCAGTTTTCAATCAAAGTTATACAAATATAGCAAAAGTAAGTGCATTGCCTTTGTAAGTTTTCACAAAAGCCTTTCATAGATCTTTTAGTTTATACAATTTTGATTATTGTCCAACGGCTAGAATTTCATTGTAGACCAAACAAGAGCTGGGTCTTACTTGCTGTAAAAATAGGTGTAAAGCCATCGAACAAATTGCATGTGGTTGCAGGTCTTTAACAATTAGACATATCATTATTTTAATAACATGTTTTGGGGAGATAATAACCGGTTGTTGAAACTGTAGCTGATGCACTTTTGGAAGTAAGATTATCTTAAACAGATTCTCAAATGAGTTTGACTGAAAACATCGATGCCTTTCTGATTCCCGCTGATTCCAATGCTGGTTAATTGTTTCCCCTTTTCTGTCTTATAAACCGACATATGGTTTTGTTAATCTAATGCACTGCAATTTCATTTGACACAATATCACATTTTAAATGATGGGATACGAATGGCAGGAAGAAACATCTCAAAGCTTCTTATGAATTCAGTTTGCAGTGAAATAGGGAGTGAAAAGACAATATGATATCTAGCAAAGATAAACATGCCCTGCAGTGATTAAACAGCTTGAGACGGTTTGAGTGCAGCCTGTACACTTTGAGAAAGTTAATGCAAGTCTAGAGATTTGGTTAAATTTAGGAGTGTCATGCATTGTGCAAGAATGAAGCAACTCTCCTATGCTTCACAGTTATTTATCTCTCTTACAGGAAGGGACCTAATTTGTCTCAATCATTGCGCAACACCTAGGGGCATTCATTCATTTCATGAAAAGTGTCTAGCCTAATGTTCTCTGTTTTAATGTAAGAAATGTGTTTCTAACTATTAAGTATTAGCTCCTGAACTATAACAGCAGAAACAAACACAGACAAATGGTGTGAGTTGTCCATCGCTACATGTGATGTAAGTACAAATCACATTAACAGTATTTTTTGTATGTTTTTTTTAAACATAAAATGTAAAATGCACCGGTCACACAGTCTCATTGTCGTATCTCTTATTAAGTTCATAACCACGGTGTGATACAAATGCTTCTGTCAGACAGGATCTCTGTGCGTCCTTTTTGGTGATTGGCTGCACATAAAGACCCATGGCAGATAGATACAGAGTAAAGGAAGCCTCTAATCTAATGAGGGGAGACAGTAGTTCGCTGTTAGTCATTGTCATCTTTCCTGCACATCCGTTAGACTGCCAGCAAAGCACACAAAGTCTAGACACTGTCACACCCCGAGCACGCGACATAATCCACAAGTTTTGCCCTTAAACCTTTTTTTTTAATCTATAAACTCGATTTTCTTTCGCAGTTTTTATTCTCACATCAGTTATAATGACTTTCGACTTGTGAGTGATCTCAGATATTATATAAAGTCGCTAAAAATCACAATGAAATTTACAAGCAATTATTGCCGCTACTTTCTGGGCATACTTTTCCGAATGTCAACTCACTCATCGTTTTCGATGTCTTTCCCGTTAAGCAGGTTTTTTCCACTTGGTGCGTAATCCCACAAGACCTCAGTGATCCCCACATAATAAACTCTCTCCCTGCCGCGCTCCCCTTTCGCGCCGAATGAAAGAAGAAAACTCAGCAAACAAGTAGCAAACAACCCCAAAGTCCGTGCCATAGTCAGTTGATCGCAGTCTGCAATACTGGCCAAAGCGATCAGCAGGTTTTGCTGGTAGAGGAACAAGTGGGAGCTTCCTTTCACTCTTCCATGTGAGTGCGAATGTCCGTCTGGACGGCAGCGCTTACGAAACTCAAAGCAAAACAGTTAGTCTATTCAGCCAGAGGCTACGCCTCCAGTGGTATCTGATGCGCAGGGATAAGAACCAATAAGTATACCCAAGTCCATTACTTTTTCTGGATGTAATTGAAACGGCCCAATGGGAAATTAAGGTACTTGATCCACTTACTCAAAAATGCAATGCCAAGAACTGTGGATTTTTAATTTCACTTTTCAGCTTCACAAAAGGCACTTTTGATCTGTGTTTACAGTTTTGTTTGTTTCTGATTTTAGAAGTACTTTGATTCAACAGCAGACTGATGAAATAGCAAGTTCTAGATGAGGTACTAGATGTTCCCTCCAGTGGCGTTTCCAGGATTTTTTAAAAATAAGGGTGGCACAATGAGGGGCCAAGAACAAGAAAGGAGACCCCAGAGAAAATGAGAATATTTAATCAGACATAAAAGTCAGTGTAGCAAACACTGGGCATGATTTTAGGCTCATGTTCAGCTCTGTTTTCTAATACAGATTTGTGAAAGGCCAGCTGCAAGAATCCAAAAATCATTTTACAACCATAAATCATTTACTTAAGATTACTGAGTTTTTGGAAAATTATTATCATTTAATAACACACTAGTTAAAATGTCAAGCTACAATACAACCGAACACCCCCGGCTGTCTCATTCGCATCCATTCAGAATCAGAATACTTACAGAATACAGGGAAATTATGTAATTACTGCCATCTTGTGGCCGCAGGTAGATATTGTCCTGAAAGCTTGGTCTATCTATTCTATCTACTTTAATAATCTCTTTCGCTTTGGTAAATCAAGATGTAGGCCTGTGTTTCTGATCTCATGAACAACTGTTTTGTTTTGCTTGTTTGTTTTTCCAAAGGTATGGGCCTCACAAGAAAGCCACTGCAAACATGTAATTTATAGAATACGATGCTGGACTTTAAGCATAGTCAGGGGCGGATCTAGAGAAAATTTTTTGGGGTGGCATGAGGGTGGCATGGAGATCAGATAGGGTGGCAAAGTCGAAGCCATTTCTTTACACATTTGCAGGTGCTACATTTTTATACATGCCATATATAGTCAAAATACATCAAGGAAGGATGACAAAAAAGACAAACGCAACAATATTGTCATCCCCTATGTAGCCGGAGTATCAGAGAAACTCAGGAGAGTCTTCTCCAAGCACGACATCCCGGTTTACTTCAGACCCAGCATCACACTCAGGCAAAAACTGGTTCATCCTAAAGACAAAACTCCCAAACACAAACTCAACAACGTGGTGTATGCTGTACAGTGTAACGAGGAATGCCCAGACCTCTACATTGGAGAGACCAAACAGCCACTGCATAAACGCATGGCACAGCATAGAAGAGCCACCTCTACGGGACAAGACTCTGCCGTCCACCTGCATCTAAAGGACAAAGGTCACTCTTTTGAGGATGCCAATGTTCAAATTTTGGACAGAGAAGACAGATGGTTTGAAAGAGGAGTGAAAGAAGCCATCTATGTCCACTGTGAACGGCCATCTTTGAACAGAGGCGGTGGTTTACGACACCAACTGTCTGCCATCTATAATCCAGTTCTGAGATCCCTGCCCAGACGCCTTAACGCCCACTCACAT
>VUQR01028365.1:0-13426 GCA_015108515.1 Hemichromis elongatus
TATCATAAAACCCATGTGACCTGTTGTAAAACCCCCAAAGCTTCCCAGTATATGTGTGTGTGCCTGCACGTGAGTGCCTGCAGGCGTGTACCTGTGTCTGTGTAAGCTCGTGCACGTGAATGTGTGGATGCGCTAGCCTGCGCTAAGGTGAAGTAGCCTGTGTTTATCTGTACTTATCTGTGCGTGTTTCTCTGCCTTCGTGACTTCCTGCCAGTCATAAACGTCGCCCATCTCCCTCCAGAGCACAACTCCCAAACCATAATTCTTACAGTCCAAACAACTTCAAACAAGTTACAAAACAGACGCACCAACAGATCACAAACATTACGACCCCCACTCCTCCAGTCCTCCTTCCACTGAGGGGAGGGGTCCTTTCCCTTTGTTTCAGTCACACAGAGAGCTCATGAGGGGGAGGGGTCAGCCCCAAATTGACACCTCTCTGAGCTTTATTGCACAGCCTGTTTCTACATTATTTTAACTTTATTTAACACATTTATAAGTATTAAAAAAGCTAGAAATATTCAACACTACCTATCTGACCTGTGTCCCTATGTGATGTCTGTATATGTTTGGTCGGAAGGTTCCTTTGTAAGTGCGCATGCGCCAACTAGCATGCTGCCTGCTGTAACCCATAATTTCCTTCGGGATTAATAAAGTATATCTGATTCTGATTTGCTTCTGTCTCCTCATTTGGACAGCTGATTATACCATACTTGAGCATTTTTTTGTTGGATTATAATGGTGTAGGTGCCTGGATCTTGTTGACTCCTCAGGACATGCCTGTCACTCTGCAGCTATTTGGTGGTTGCGGCTCTCCTACCAGCCTCTTCATGGTCCCCATTTGCCTGTGGGATTCCAAGTTACTTGTAGCTATCCTTAATGTCTGCAACCTTCTTGTTGTGCAATCTCTTCAGTTCTAATGTTTGCTACACTCTGTAGTCGGTTATCATAGTCAGTCTTTTTAATGATCTGGCTGAGGGGGTTCAGGCCTATGCAGAATAGAAACAGAAGCAGAACAAAAAGCAAGTCAGTCACCATAGATGCTAATGTTAAAATGTTCAACTTAAAATCATTAAAAAGCATGACTGCAGATAGGTGCAAAAAGTAGTGTTGTCCTGTACACCTTTACTGGGAGTGCAGGGGTAGAGATATAACTCATCCTCTTGGATACTGGAGTTCAGGGTGACTGCTTGTTGCCTGCTAGGCTTCACTTTAGCTAATTCAAGTTGCTGAACTGAATTTCTCTGGGTCATTTGTGCAGTCGGTGTCTACTGGAGCATTTTTTGTTGGATTATCTGACACTCTGAGGTACACCCACTTTCTACTTTGTGTTATATTATTTAACCAGTCCAAGATTTAGATCTGTTTTAAGTTGTTTTTAAGCAGATAATGCAGAATTACTTTCTATTGTCACATCTCAACTGGCTCATTGAAAGTGTCTCATCTTTCCTGTTTAGCATCTCCTCCATTGAAATTAAGTGATACCGCAGTCAGGCAGCACATACACTCATACACTGGCTCAGTTTCTCCTCTCTCCTGAAGTAAGTGACAGCTGCAGATTTTTTGGACCATCCCTCCCTCCAGGATGCCTGACAGTCCTCTGTTGTCATGGCAACAGAGGCAGTGAGGCTAGCAGTTGTGACTGATATGCTGCTGAGGTGTTTCCCAATCTGACACCCTGGCTCCCTCTCCCAATCCGTTTGCCTCCCGTGTTTTGCTGTCTCCCTCTTCCTCCCTCTCTTTTCCTGTCTGATGTTCTTTCAGGTAGTTTGAACTGATGAGTGCAGCCAATGTGTTTTCGTTAGTATCCTCTGCACAGGGCTGACATAGTGCCCTGCCCTACTGGCTCATTGTGTTTGTTGACATTTCTCGAAATTGAGGATGTCACATGAAGGACAGGGCGGTGAGAATGAAGCTTCAGTGGTGACCGAACCACTCAAACCTTCGATCTGACCACCAGAAAAAAAAAGAAAAAGGAAACACAAAAAGCACACAGGTGGTGTGGGAAGATGTAGGCATGCAGCGGAAGCTATGCTTGCAAAGGTAAATCCATAAATTTGCTATTAACTTTGAAAATGTCAGAGCAAGCCCACCGTTGCCTCAAACCAGGTGAGTCAGAGATTGCTGCTTGCTGCTCTGGTAATCACAGCGAGGTGATTTCCTGGTCGTGGGGCCCCAATGTCTGTCTGTGTGCGATCGGAGCCAGTTGGCAGGGAGACACAGGAACAGATAAAGCGTCTCTTAAGTAAATTCATGAATAGGAGCTCTTCACCAGGGCTGAGGTAGCTGCTGCTGCTGCTTCAGTGCTGTTTGCATTCATGAATAAAAACCTGCTTGCTGCCATTCATACAAATACAATTAACTCCATGCTTCTCATGTGCTAGACAGAAATAGACAAACACAGAGGCCTGCTCTCATATATAAACGCTGGCATTTATACAGCCACTGAAGGACCTTGTGAGCACCATCATCTGCATAATCTCCCTGCACTCCTAAGTGAGTCTTCCATCATTACATAATAGGAACCTACTTAAATTGTAATAAAAACACATCACAGATCTCATTGACACTATAATCTTGTTGCTTTATTGTCTTTTTCAAGCCAGTAGATTGTACATATGCATCCATATGCACAAAAGAGAAAATGAAATAGATGAGAGAGACACAAAAAAAAGAGTCTTCAGCAGTAGGCTGTGTGTTAGAGAGTGTGTGAGTACGATTGTAAAAATGTGTGTGTGCGTGTGTGTGTGTGTGTGTGTGTGTGTGTGTGTGTGTGTGTGTGTGTGGTCTCTTGGGCCGCAGTGTGTGTGTGGGAGTGTTATTGAGAGATATTTTTAATTCTGTGTGTCAGCTCCTCTCATCTCCCTCAGCAAGAGACGTCGGAGGGAAGCAGAAAAACATTTCCAATGCAACTATCATTTAAATACACACACACACACGCCTGCACGTACACGCACACACTAGTGCAAACACATACAGTTTCAGAAGTCTTTCACATGGCACCAGTTGCGTTTTGGAAAGTTTTTTTTAAAAAAAGCCTGCCAGATTGTCAGTGGGGTTTTTTCTTTTTTATGAATTTCCCCTCCAACTGCTTGTGAGGGAATTTTAACATGAACAAGATTAAAACATGAATGCGATCACGGACGGATACATCTACTCATGAATCCAAGTGAATGCTAAAATCTGCTTGTCAAGCCCCATACACACGCACACACACCCACACACACGCACACACACACACGTACACACAAAACCACTTCAGTCTGATACTGAAGGTGGTAAAAGATTAAACAGACTAACTGTTCCTTGCTGCCCATAAAAAGAAATCAACAACTGCTGTTTAGAAAGACAAGTGAGGTTTTTCAGTTCTCCTGACACCTCAGAGGCCAACTGACTAAATAATACTTCACCATATGGCAGATGATGGCAATAATAATTCCCTGTGGAGCAGCCGTCAGCGGCCTAATGACTTTCTTCCATGCTATTGCTTTTAGGTGCATGTGAAACCACAGCGGACTCCAAAGCAGGATTAAGGTCATCCTGGTGGAATACGCTGCAGGATTTCTCTCAAGTAGAAGGTAAATGGATTTTGCTCACACTTCTATTTTCAGTGAAGCTTGTGAAACAGCACAATTGTCTCAATCACACAGAGCACAGCAGGATGCATACTCACTTCATGTGGCTCCCCCTCTCCCTTAGCAGGAAAGACATCCTGTTATATTTGACTATCCAGACTTGTAACATAGTATCTGCATTCCAAAATCTGCATAACATCTCCAATACTCGCCATGTACGAGGAATTTTCTGCCTTTTGTTAATGAAGAAGCGCACTGTATCGGGGCTGAACGCTTAGGATGAATCCCAGAGAGGAGACATGGGAAAATAACAATAGAAACAACAACTGACACTGGCATGTCACCAAGAGCTCGCTGTAGGTTCTGTCCTTTCAAACACTTTAACTCGTTGAGTGTTTAACCTGTTACCAAGTAATGATTTCTAGCTCCTAATACAAACAAAAACAGAAGAATAAAGAAGAAACAGATTAATAAAATCACACTGTATTACTGTACAGTGTGTTCACACCAAATGCAAAGCAAAGTTTTCGTGCACCATGATTACAAAATCTATGCAAAGAGACAAACTGACACAAACTCACCCATGGTGGCATAAGTGGAAGCAAATCAACATCCACAGGATATGAAACAATTTCAGCTTTGGCAAAAAGTCAACTTTACACTGTGCCCCAACCTGAACTAGAAGCCAACAAAAAGAAATGAAGGACTAGTCTGTGGACAACTGGAGCTGTATAAGTCAGAATCTCATCTTTACAGACAGAACAACAAACGGAGACGGCTCGGAGGAAGGTGAACACATTTTTTAGGACTTGTTGTTTATGGAAGATCACGGAAAAACTAAGCTACTATAAAAATGTTTTTTTCAGCAGTCGCTCAGATCAAATCACAGGCTCAGTCAGCCTCGCTGGCTGTGGAAGGCAACATTTAGGAGCTACACGCTACAAGGTGTGGTCGCCTCTGGTTTTAAAATAAAATTGTGCAACTGCTAACCTGTAAAAGTAACACAAAATATTATGTCCTGCACAGGCAGAATCTTTTGGTCAGCTGTTTTTTTTTATACTTAAAAAGGGAATAAAAGGCAAGATTTGGTGTCGCTGGCTCAGGTAGAGCAGGTCATCTACTAAGCACAAAGTTGGTGATTCGATCCCCAGCTGCTCCAGTCTACACGTCAAAGTCAAAGCTGCACAAAATGCATTCAATGGCATGTGAATTTTAGATAGAAAGCATTTAGATGTAGAAAGAAGTGCTTGGGTGAGTGAGGCATGTTGTTTAAAGTGCTTGAGTAGAAAAGCGCTACATAAGCACCGGTCCATTTACCATGTCATGACCTTGAAGGTCTTCAGAGCTCTGTAGAGCTACAGAAGTAGTTTTGTACACAAAAGGCTGAGAGATCATCAAGCAGTAATAATAATTAACAGGTGAAAAACCTGACAGCCTGTTCAAAAAATATGCCAACAACATGTGTGTTTTGTTTGTTTGTTTGTTTGTTTTTGTTACATAATCATACAAACGTACACAGTTGATGCACAGGTTCGAGGGCTATACAATATCCTCTTGTACATCATCTACAGTGTCAACAAAGTGATCTTTCAACTTCCATCTTCTTATACAGTTTACGGCAGCAGTCTCCAACCCCTGGGGCATGGACCAGTACCGGTCCACGAGAGTTGAGGTTCGGGTGTGAAATTTAGGGTTTTTAGGGTTTATATCATTGCTCTCTCGACCAGAGAGCAATAAGGGGCAGAGAGAAGGATGTTAGTCTGTTGTTGGTGCATTTCAGGAGGACGCTGCTAATAAAGTTACACAATTACACAGTGAATTCACGTTTATTATTATATTTACAAAATACCCCAGTTTTTGTGTTGGCCATATCGTTTTATTTTTGTTGTATTTATCAGCGACACCTTAAAGGCCGGTTCGTGAAAATATTGTCTGACATTAAAACAGTCCGTGGCACAAAACACTGGTATATGGTGACCAGGGACCTCGGGGCCACCCTATGAATTTTAATTTGATCCAAAATCATTTCTTAACCTTTAAATTTCATTTTAGAGAAGAACACCCAGTCACACAGAGCTAAAGCAAATGTTCTTTTTTATTTTTGTAGCCAAAAACCAACAACCAAAACATATTTTTAATGCACTCTTAGTATACAACATCAAACATCTCAGTGTGGGATATTTCCTAAACTGTTATTTCCCAAACTGTTATGTGTTATGTTCAAACCCAGCTCTCATTAGCAGTGAAGATGTCCAACATGAAGCTCTGGTCAGTTTGGCTTTTAAGTTGATGTTTTCTGGCAGAAAAATTTTGATATCCAGGATGAAGTCCAGTTCTGGAAGCTTTCCAGAGAGACACGTGGAAAAGAAGCTGAGAGGAAAAGTTGGACAAATTTTTTAAAAAAAATTTTAATATTGCAGAAGTTTTTATTTTTATCACACTCTGTAAGTTCTCCCCCCAAAATTACTCAGAATTAATAAAGCTGTAATGATTGCATTAGTAGTTCCAATTTTTACAGTCCTGACCGTGAGCTGAAAGTATTTTTTGCACTACCGGTTCTGAGAGTGCAGTTCAATAGTTTAATCGTTTTTTGGTTGAGGGAGTAGTTGGTGGCGAGTCGGATCAATGCAGGAGCTGGAAAAGCTGGTCTGGGGTCAGCTTCACAATCAGCCTGACACATCAAATATTCAGCAGGGCTTCGGTGCCACTCTGAAACCACTCGCACTGGAGACAAATATTCATTATCACCAGGAGCTATGTGTTTCACACTTAACGCTGACACTTATCCCCAGCAGATGATAGCTCCATATATCAAATATTAAAGCGGCGGAGTGAATTATTGATTCCAATCAATGATTGCAGATCAGAGCTCTCGGTTGGCAGAAGAGGAACTAATGAGTGTGTGCTACACAGGCAGCTGAGTAGAACTGTGGAGCCTCGAATACACTGCAAATGTACAGAGGTGCTGAGACATTTAACCTTTAATACATTTAACCTGTGCTGACACACTTTAGGCTTACAAACATTAGATTTAATTTATGTACAATGTATTTGTGCATTTCTGATCATCAGATCACAAGAGTTCACTTAAAAGTCAGCCAGTCCTTGACATATTTAAAATCTGTTTTTCCACAATGCCCAACCCACAGACTGTATTTAAAAGATGGACATGGACAATGGCATGCACTGGTTTTTGAGCCCTATTTTGAGTGTTAACCTTTCCAGTTGCTGCTTTGTTGATTTTTGGAGTCAGACGTTACCATAGATAGACAAGAACGTGAACACACCGGCTGGGGTTTTTTTGCCTGCAGAAGAGCAAGGTAAAATTTCTTGTTTGTGTAAAGAAACTTGGCCAAATAAAGATGATTCTTATTCTGATATTATTCTTCAGACAATCACATTAAAAACATTCCAACAAAATTGGCATGCTTGCGAGAGCCAAGCAACAACCACATTTCAGGTTTAACTGAAATGACTTTCCACTTTTAAAATGTGGACTTTCCACTCCACATTTTAATATGTGAGAGTGTGAGGACTCACTCACTCACAGCCAGTGTCTACTAAATTGGCTACTAAAGGAACTGCAGATCTATTTTAGCACTTACATGTTGGCTGTATTTATATTTTCTCACTCTGCTGCTACATTAAAATATTTTATTTAAAACCTCTTGCATAGACAAAATTATCTCTGCACCTCTAACGATCTTTCTTATAAAGGCATTTTGGCTACCTATTCCTGCCACAATTTCTGTTTGTTTATTTGTTTCAAACCTGGAACCATGTCTGATTTAATACCCAAAACTCACCACTTGCTGGACACTGGCAGTAGCAAAAACTGTGATCTGTGCAGTTATTCAAAGTGAATACAACTACAAAAACATAGCTATAAAATCCACAGTGGATGGGGACAACAGCAGCCCCTTAAATCTTTGGACTATACAGCCAAAACGCATCAGCTTTATAATTCTAAAACAGTTTAGCTACTGCAGCTTCACTCAAGTCTACCGCACTGGAGCTAAAAGAGCCATCTCCGTGCCCAAATACTGCATCATGTCGTTCTGTCTGTTCCCTGAACACACACACACACACACACCCTCACAGGTAGAGCAGCTGTGAGCACCACATCTGATTACTTTATTGACACTAGGCAGGAAACACAAGTGGAAACGTGCCTCAGCTGAGAGTAAAATACACAGAGGACGAGGCTGCTCCATCATATTAAATGACATAACTGATTTACATCACTGCTGCTTTTCTGTGTGCGGGGAACAAAACTGACAGATTAGCACAGCGAATCCTTGCAATCCATAAATCAGCTTGTTTGTGTACGAGAATTGTTAATGCAGCGTGTTGTTTGCCAGCCTTAGTTGTGTCTGAGCATCTCTAAAGCCCCGGGGTCGGTGCTACAACTGATGATTAGCATTTACATAATGAGCTAAATGTTAGCTGCTGCCTTAAACTGCTACTTCTTAGCTGTGGGGGGCAAGCTGACCTCCACAAGATTGAATACAAAAGCTCCAGATGCCTTTGTATTCAATCTGGATGTCCTTAGAGAAGTATTTTTTGACAGTAATATATCTAAATAATATACTATGTTTATTTTATTGTTAGCAAGGTTCAGTGAGAGACCAAGACCATCAAATAAATTCTAAAAACAGTCAAAGCTTGATGACCTTAAAAAAAATTAAAGCGCTACTTCTTGCACCGGTTCCCTTTATTTCAGTGACCACACACTTAAGTATATCTAACTTAGTCTCACATGTGCATTCCCGTTACCCCAGATACTTTTGTTGATTACTCTCGTATTCCACAAATTGGCATTTGACTGTGTGAGTTGAGCTTTATAAAGAACTAAAGCGATCAACTGCACACATTTGTCATTTTGGCATTTTTGTGGCATTTGTTGACCACAACAACAAAAAATATTGAATATAGTCACTCTCATCCAGCAGATCACAACAGATAAAGATAGTGTGTGTTGTGCAACAATGCAAAATAAATGTGTAGGGTCTTATTTTAGAATAACCAAAATTTCAATGAGAAATGTCCCTATATTTTATCTAAAATGTCTGTTGGTTAAATGCCTACTTACAGTTGTAATTTTGTTAGTGTGAGATTAAACATATGTCAAATTCATATTTTATATTTGTTTTATTAATGCATGTGTTTTTTCACAAGTTAACAGTAAAATTGCTAAAACGGGGATAAAGTATTATTTGAAGGCCTCCAATGACAGGTGTAAAGGCTTGGGGTGCAAAAAAGAATCACAACCCACAAAAATGTCTATTGAGAGCTCCAGGAGATGTTTTTAGTGTACATGCTGTGATCAGCTGACCTGCTCTCTGTGGACATACACAACTGAATTTAACCAGATGTCAGCAGATGTTTCATGAGTTGTCCTGATTATTTCCATCCTCTACTCTGGCAGTACTTTTTCCATTGTGTCTTTATACTAGAAAGTATACGGCTGGTATGAAGGTGGAATTCAGTGAATGTAACTTGATGTAACCCAACTCTGAACCAAACCATAAGCAACACAGCCACTGTGCACCAGTCACACACTGTTCTTTATTTTAAATCTGTCACAGTACAGCAAACTAACCCATTTATCTTGCAGTATTTTCATGCAACCTTTAAATAACACAGTTAGTCTGCCTCAGTTTGTTTTTGCAGCAGGTTTCACATGTGCAGACCCAGCGTATCAAATACCACTGAGCCTTTAAATATCACCTCTCTTCTTCCTGTCTTGTCTTTTTTATCTTTCTCCATCTCTGAGTGAAGTTAGCGCTCTTTCATTTCTCTCCCTGTGAAATACAGCAGCTGGACGTTTAGCTAGCAGCACACTGTGAGACAAACAGTTGTGTGTTTGCTGTTGTTTGTTGAGCTGATAGAAACACTGCATTGGAAATTACTCAACTACTATAGGGTGAGAAGAAGGGTACACCCTGAACAGGTCGCCAGTCTGTTGCAGGACAGACAACCATTTGCACTCACACCTATGGGCTATCTGCATGTCATTGGGCTCATCTGGGGAGACACCAAGGCATTTTCAAGTCAGCTGAGCTCTTCTCTAAGGCCTTTCCTGGTAGGGTATGCCCAGAACACCTTACCCAGGAGCTACCCAAGAGACATTCTTGTCGGATGCCTGAACAACCCCAACCACCTCCTTTCATTGTAGAGAAGTAGTGGCTCTACTCGAGCCCCACTCTATGTAAACGTCTGACCATGACTGTGTCTTTGATAGTAACATGGATAGCTACAAAAACCTGGAGGAATCCTTAATTTGGGGGGATTTTCTTGACACTGGTGGTTAGAAATCCAAGGGGAATGGGGTATTTGTTATCTCTGAACAAAAACAGGATAGCTATATTGATGTACCTCATGACAGATCCTGTAAATGTAATCAGTCTTTGGCATTAATTTTTGTCAATACAAAAGCAAATTAGAATTTAAAAAAATGTTGAAACCATTCCTATAAAACCACTCCAATTGGTAGAAAACATAAAAGATGCAATCACTTGTCCTCATTTTTTTCATATATCCTGTCACACACAAACAAACACATAAACAATCTATGCCTCCCTTCCTCTTCAAAACACAGCCTCTTCCTCCTCTTCCTCCTTTCTACCACAATCTGTCTACTCAAACACAGACAGCTTGCCTAACCGCCTTGAATACACATTCAGATCTGCTTGTCACTTCACATCTTCCTCGTCTTTGTCTTTCTTCCTCTTCTCTCAACTTCTGTCTAGCACGCTTTCTCATAATCTTTCTGTCCATCTCATCCCCCTACTTTTTCTTGAGAATGCTAGTCAGTAGAGATTTTCATGCTTTTATTTCTTTAGCTGGAGAACCAAGGGAAGACCGCAAGCAAAAGGAGGGGAGGGGGTGCTCTAAATCTAAAGAGCGGGGGCTCTAAATGTAAACAGTTGAACACAGAGCAGCTTAAGAGGGCTATAAATAGAGCAATGAAGCAAGAGAGAGCAAGCAAGAGTGAGATAGAGTGAGAAAGCTTTGCTTACGGAATAAAAATTGCTCCCGACAGTCAGGGATTAGTGCTTCCCTGGAGGATTTTGACTCCAAAAGCCCAATCTGGGGCGATTGGGAAGAGCACCAGCCTCAGTCATCTTAATTCAGTTAAACCCTACCCAACACAGATAGAAACATAGATCTATGTTTGTACACAAATGCATTCATTAAGACATATAATAAATACGAATACACACACTGTAGCAAAACAGCAAAGAAAGGGGATGTTGTTTTGTTTTCTATTTTTAAAAAGATCAATGTATATGTTATATGTAAAAGGCAGAAAAGGTTTAAGCATTACAGTGAGAGTAGATTTCTTAGCACCCGACCCTGCAATCAACCGCTGACATGCTTGGAGTGCAGTGCATTTCAAAAGATGTTTGTAAAGTTTAAATTTTAAACAGTACACCAAATGCACTCGAGGAAAATTAAGGGCTTTAGTATTTTGCACCAAAAATCAAATTTCTACAACAGAACACTCTATAACAGCATTTGGGAGATAAAAAATTAGAGAAATAGAAAATAGTTCAGACATTTGTAAACTTAAGTCTGTGTCAAAATTCCTGAGTACAGCCGTGTGGTGTTTACTTCATTTATGTGATAGTTTGATTTATTGAGCCTTGCCTCTGACATCTGACTGTGGATCTCTTCAAAGATCACAGGTCACACCACAAACATGTTCTGAGACTTGGTCAATAAACAACATTCTACAACTGTTAATTTTCTTTAAAGGTACTGAGACCTCACTGGTACGAGTGTGGAGGTAGACTCTGTCTTCGCTGGCCTCACCCTGGGAACTGGAATGGTTGCCATAGAAGACTCTCAGGCTGGACGGACTTTAATAATAACTTTATTGCTGGAAAAAGTCGCTCCCACACGAGGAGTAAGTATCTGTGCAAAGGTTGGTTGGGTTGCAGAGCTTTAGCTGCCCCAGCAACGGGGACAGGGATGGGCTGGGCCCTAGCCACACTCACTCATGGAAGTGAACCGGGTGCAGGGGAAGGTCAGGTCCAAGCCACTGTGGAAGCAGGAACAGGCATAGGAGAAGGTTCAGGGGTTTAGAATGAACTTTAGTGAAGCAGGTGGTGATATGTGGATAGTCTCGGAGAGAACAGAATGTGGTGCAAAAACAGTTTGAGAAGTCTTTGCTTAGAAGTACTAAAAACAGTCCCAATGGGTAAAGGCAGTGCAAAGTAAGGTGTCTTTGGAACAACTTTCACAACAGTACAATAAACAATCTCTGAGTGGGCTTAGTTTATTGTTTGAAACTGGCTAAGCTGAGTAAAAAACACAATCAGAATGAAGTTCGTGATAAGTGGTTGATCAAAAACTAAACATACACTTAAAACTTTCTGGCTTAGCAACAGAAATCGCAGCACTTGCTCCCTTGGATGAATGGACAGGCTTATAATAATCATGTTTGGAAACAGAGGACTTCGACTTATTGCTAGTTAATTTGACAGCAGAATATGCACACGCAACCTCCCCCACAGAAAACTTGGACACCTCCTCTGCCTGCTTAGGAACAAAAACGTCCAAATCATTACCAGAATTTGCAGATTTAAAGATTTCATAAACAGACAGAATACTGCTGGACTTATGAGTGGAGTCTTTAAAGAGGCCAGCTGAGAGTAGGTTACAGTGGGGGGAAGAGTCCAGGAAAAGTTATGTAATTACCTACAAGAGAAGTGGAGAGCTTGTGTAACTGTAAATGGAAGCCCAATGAAGAGGGCAAAGGACCAAATCAGAGTGAGCTCACTGGACCTAGGCGCATGAGCACTTGGTGACAGAGGGATAGAACTGACAGACAGAGAAGCTGGATATGTTGAAGACTTGGTGATCGGTAACATCTGGTGCACAGGAGAAACAAATAATATTAGGTTGACCCTGCTGGAATTTGTTCCCCTTGTCCAAATCATGGACAAATGTGATTTGAGAACATGGTATATTGAGCATTACAGTTCAAGTTTTAAGCCTTATCTTAAAAGTAGAGCTAGTATCCGTCTCCCGAATCCAAACTGGAAGCTGGTTCCATAGAAGAGGAGCCTGAAAACTGAAGGTTCTGCCTCCATTCTACTTTTAAATACTCTAGGAACAACAAAGAAGCCTGCAGTGCAAGAGCAAAGTGCTCTAATAGGGTGATATGGTACTACAAGGTCATTAAGATAAAATGGGGCCTGATTATCAATCAATCAATCAATCAAAATACTTGATTGATCCCCAGGGGAAATTATTTAGGTTACAGTGCTCCAGATATTAACAAGACAGACAATAAACTAAAGAAATAAACCACAATATATACATCAATATATATATGTACATTCACAAATACTCAACAAAAAAATAGCAGGAAAAGGAAGAAGGAAGAATGTGTGCAAAAACAGGTGTATCAGAGACTGTGTTAAGTGGATGAGTTGTACAGGGAGATGCCACATCATTCCTGCCTGTGGCAGGAATGATTTCCTGTGTCGTTCAGTGGTGCTTTTCGGTAACCTCAGTCTCTCACTGAACGTGCTCCTGTGGCTGACCAGCGTGTCATGGAGTGGGTGGGAGGTGTTATCCAACATTGTCTTTGTCTTGGACAACATCCGCCTCTCCGACACCACCTTAAGGGAGTCCAGCTCCATCCCCACAACATTACTGACCTTACGGATCAGTTTATTGAGTCTGTTGGAATCTGCGACCCTCAGCCTGCTCCCCCAGCATGCGACGGCGTTATTTAAGACCTTGTGTGTGAGGAGCAGAATTTTGAATTCAATTCTGAATTTAACAGGGAGCCAATGAAGGGAAGCCAATACAGGAGAATGTGCTCTCTCTTTCTA
>VUQR01028366.1:5704-23644 GCA_015108515.1 Hemichromis elongatus
TCTTCAAAAAAAAAAAAAATTTTTTTTTTTTTTTTTGGGGGGGATAAAAAAAAAAAAAAAAATATTTTTTTTTTTTTTTTTTTTTTTGCTATTTAACTAAAATAACGAGGGAAATAACAGATGGTTTCATTTACAGACATAAGCAGATACCAAAGCTTTTAACATTCATGGTACCGATCGATAAAGCAGTCATGGAGAGTTTTATGAATTTTTAAAATGCAAAATTATGATATGCTGTGTGAAGTGCCTCAAATGTAAGACACATACGCATACTTCTAAATAATGTAGGGTGCAGCAAGCAAATAGCTAATTATATATATATACATACATATATTTAACCTCCTAGGACCTGGTGTCCACATATGTGGACATCACAATTTGGGTTGTCTAGGCTGGAATACAAAATTTTGCTGATATCCACTTACGAGGACATTATATTGCCACTGTTCTACTGAAATTTAAAACAAATGTCCTCATATGTGGATCTTATTTTCATCAGAAACAAAAATAATAATAATTTTTTTTACATTCATCAGGTCCTCCCTCCTAAGAGAGGGAGAAAGACAGATAGATAGATAGACAGACAGACAGATACAGTATACACATATATATATAGTTTATACTTAGTGATTTCTCATATTCACTCTGGAATATGGTATGGTCGTCATGGCAACTGCCTTCCTGTTCAGGTTAATCAAATCTTGATTGCAATCCAAAACCTTCTATAGGAGGGCATTAAACATGTCTGGTGAAAATCAAACTGGACTGAAGAGGAGAAAATATAAATGCATAGTATACTAAAAGAAAATGGATCGTGCAAGGTCTGAAAATATCACCATTTGATATGCAGGCAACAAATTTGTCCTGCCTTTTACATTTTCAAATGCTCGGTATTAGTGTCCGTGGGAATACTAATAGACTCAATTTCATTCACACGTGGATTTCTTTGTTTTTACTTTATGTTTTGCATTACAGACAAATTAATAATAGGAAATAGAGAAAATAATATAAAGAAACACTCTTGTCTCCCTCTAAAATCAAAATGTAGAGACATACAGACATTTACAGTAAGGTTTACACGTCTTTATATGGTCTGGCTTTCCAAAGACGAGCATTGTCTTGGATAGAATTAAAACTTGGCTGTGTTTAATCTGTTTTTTTTTCCTCCTCTGTGTTTATTCTCAGATGGCGTCCTAGACCTCTCCACAAAGAAGAACCACAGTGCAGGCAGCCCCAAAGCTTTGCCCAACTTCACCCCCAAACCTGGGGTCAAAGGGTAAGGAGGGAAACTGTTCTATTTAAGCACAGCAACTCAGTTATTTGCCTGAAAAGTGGCTTTAGGCTGCAGTCACACAGGCTGAGAGACTGGTTGGCAACCATCTGGCAACCTCCAGATGCTCAGGAAAAGTGTGTATTCTGTGACCGGTTGATGTTCTCCAGCGTAGATATTAGTGCAAATACCCACAAACTATTTTAACCAGCTGTGAAACAGCATCTTTTTAAATGTGTGTGTTGCAGTGATAAAGAAAAATTTTACTTTTACTTTTTTACTTTTATGTTTCTGGTTTCCATCATGACGTGAAGCGACAATTGTTTCCAGACAGGTCAGTATCTTGCATTTAAACTACGAGCGACCGCAGCAATCTGCTGTCAACCAAAGTAATCACAGGGAGTTTTTTGGTGCAGCACCCTCTCTGTGACAGATACAATGAGCCTCGGAGTAACCCCTCATTTCACCCTTTGTGAAACAAGAAATGATGCCAGCTTTGTTCTGATTGGCTGCTGTTGCAAACAGAAGGTTGGAAGATCGAATGCTTGGGACCGCTGCGCTGCTGGCTGAGATCAGCATATTAGGAATTACTGCTCTTACTGACGTCACTCAGAGCCCAAAAAAAACCCCCCAAATTGTCTGAACTGAGCATTTAGAGAGACAAACTGGGCTTTTGGATCATAGAGATTATTGTAAATATACTGTACTAGCCTCATTATTGAACCTATAGCAATAATTAATAGAGACCTCCTCCTCCATAAGAAACGCACCTAAATAAAAAGCATAAAAGGTCCTCTCTTTTGTATAGTCAATATTTGCACCACCAGTGTACTGCATGCATTCACAATAGATGATTTTGGTGAAATGGAGCCGCAGAGTAGCTCTGTCAGGTTATATGAACCTGCATTCACTTTGGGTTGAAAGTGGGGAGCTGTTAACAGGTAAATTACAGGTCATCAGATTTTGTTATGACTGCACTACTCTGTCTTGTTATGCATGCTCGATGTGGCTGTCATCACTAAATAGCGCCTTTTTTAAATAAATAAAAAGTGACTGAGAAATGGTACGAATACAAGTTGCTCTGTCTCTGTATAGCTGCGTGATATTCCCATAGTGTTAGTTCAGCCAGGCCACATAGTCAGGCTTAACCTCCATCCTGGCAGATCCACTTTTGCTGGGCTGGCACTTAGCTGACACCCTTCTATTCATCAACTGCCCACAGATGCTTCACATCTGCATCCACCCCAGGCCCTCCTTCTTTCTGTGACAAAACTGTTGTCATTGACTCTCTTGTCCTGTCTTGCTTGTCCCCCCAGTTAAGTGTAATTCATTGAACTACGTATGTGTCAGTTTTGCGTAGGTTTTTTGGGTTTGCAACCACCACAGACGTGCTTGCATGCAGTACTTCAAAAAAAGCAACAGAGTGTAGGCCGACAGTGATGATGCTGTGTGTAGGAAGAATGCTGACTGGTTGAAAAGTAGGTTTAAACAGGAAGGAGAAGAAGTGTGAAAAATAATCTGAAATTTAAAGAAGAAGAGCAAATAGTTTGCACCGTTTTTAACACTCAGTTTCAGTCCACTGAAAAAAGTTCTTTGTCTGTTATGAGTGCTGTGTTGTCTGTTGCAGGGGCTAAGCTAAAGGACTAACAGCAGCCCACAAACACTTCGGCTACTTTGCAAAAGTAGCCCACAGTTGTTCCAGATGTTTTGACACTGCCCCTCAGGTGACAGTGCACATTTACAACATGTAGATGATCAAGAAAGTGTGTTTCATCGAGAATCCAGTAAATCTCTCTCAGATGTTAAAGATGTTAAATCATGTAGACAATAAAAAGCCAAAGGCCAAACGATTCATAAGCTTGTGCTGTGGCGAGGCACATCTCTCTGTGTACAGTTCACAAGAAACACTACACCTGCAGTGTTGGTCAGAATTAATTCGATGTTAGATGTTATGAAATTCTCACTCTCTTTCACATTGTGTTCCACATTATGTCCCTTTCATCACCTCCAACTGGTCATAGCAGATGTTTGGCCCTTCCTGATCCTGGATCTGCTCAAGGTTTCTTCCTGTTAAAAGGGAGTTTTTCCTTCCCACTGTTGCCAGTTGATTGCTCAAAGGGAGTTTAATCGTTATAATTTTTCTCCATATATAGCGCCTTGAGGCGACTGCTGTTGTGATTTGGCGCTATATAAATAAATGCCTTTAATTCAGTTGAATTAAAGGCAGTTAGTGTGTTGATTTTACAGAAAATATACTCTTTGTAAAGTCAAGAAAAGGACTACAGGTCTGGAAAAGATTGTGCCCACCCTCGGTTTCTCCACATTTCTCCACTTTTATTCTTCACGTATTGATCTTACTCTGATGAACTCTCATCAGTTTAATGGTAAGTTTATATAGATTTGTTTAATCAACCCCACAGTATTGCAATAGCAATACCAGCGTGACTTTGGCCCGCAGAAAAGCAGCCTTTGTCAGTGTCTTTAGTGAACTTTCTTTGCATTGCATTCTGTTAACGTATTGATGAAGATAATTTTCCTTGAGGTCATGTAAGAATCAGAAGCTATCATACTTGTGTGCATCAGGAGGGAATAGACAATTCATGCTAATTGCAGTGGTCATTTTCAGGAAAACCTTTGATGTGTACTGTAGGTCAAATATGGATTAAAACAGGTTCGATTCAGAGAGCATATGTGAGCAGGGAAACTTTGCATCCACCGTGCCAGGACTCTCCTTTTGATCTAGCTGTAAATGCACCTCTACCTACTGCTGCACTGAGATGTTATGTTAAATTTGGGCATGTTGTAGTGATGTGCAGTTTTTAGTTTAGCTTACAGCTTCCTCATTTTACCCCAAATACTCTGATAGTCTTGGTTATCTGTCTTGTCTGATCACCTGTGTTTGTTGCTAACACAGATGATATTCAAGGTTACCATAACAGAAAATTTTTAGGTGAAAACTGACAGACACTCAAATGCTTTATTTTTTCTTACCCTAACATAGCAACAGATTTCCTGCTGACAAACCAAGGCTGTAGCCCAGCAGGTAAACCTTGCTGAAGTATTTGCACAACACGATTAAATACAATTAGAAACAGCACCTTAAGCCATTGAGGATAGGTCTTCCTTCTAAGGAGTGAAATGTCTCAAACGTCCTGAGGCACTATATCTATGAGCCTCACTACCAGTGAGGCTTCTAGTAAACAGGTCATGTAATATTAACCATAGCAGGAGACCATCCTGAACTTCCAGCCAGTGTAAAAATTTCACACATCTAGACAATCCTCAGAACAGTCAAATAGTATAGTATAGTATGTGTGCGCATTGCAGGTATGCATTGCTGCTCACTGCCCATTCATGGCAAATAATTTTCAAACCATGTTTGCATGACAACCTCACACAAAAAAATTTTTTGTTCATGCATTCCACAAAATGATACTTTTGCTACCTTTGGCAGCTGCTCATGATACATAGGAGCTGCAAACGTTTGTAACAAAATGTCTTGGTTTCAAGTAACAATATATCCACTTAATTTACTGAGAACAAAAAAAACATTTAACAAAGTTAAATATTGGCTGCAGGACACAATATTTCTTTAAAATCCATCTGAGCTTGGTTGGAAAGGACAATTCAAACACCTAGATATTGAACAGATCTTCCAGCCTGTCTCTTCGGGGATCCCATGCTTTCATGTGCAATTCTTTGCTCTTTTGAATTTCAAAAATATACACTGTCATTATTTTTCTAGTGCTGCGTCCCTGATGACTATATGCTTACTGTAATAAAACACTTTATTCAAACGTGGACTCCAAAGCCTTTCGTTAACTCCCCATTTTTCCACAAACGGGATTCAACACACTGCGCTAATCTGTGTTAAAACTCCTGCTGAGCACTCCCCACATTGTGCAGTCACTCACACAATAGCTTAACAGTTTCAGAGATTCATTGTTTTGTCTCAAGTTTCATCTCTGTCTTGACAGTCTATTTCCTGTTGTTGTGAGCCTATAAGAACTGTTTTTTAAAGAGCCTTTTTATACTGTTGCTATAGTTACGTATCAATCGGAACATTGACTGCAGCGATTCTACACTAGAGGTGGTGAACTTTAGTTTAATACTTTACTTATCCGAGAGTGAGGTGAATATACATAATATACATGAACAGGTCTATGTAAAGTTGCAGAGACTCACTTCACAAAAAAATGTTTGACATGGAAAATGAAGTAACCTTAATTGTCCAACCTGAAGAAACTCTCAGTCCAGTTTGAATATCATTTTTTTAACATTCCTCAAAAGTTCAAAAACATTTACTCTGGCCTCGCTCGCTAGTTAAAAAATTTTATTGTTAAACCAGCTCCACAAAAATAAACAAGCAGAGTAAGATGTCATTGTAGTGTTGCATGAAATCCACAATCATTTTCTGTCATTTAGGCCAGTTTATTTCAATTCAGTTCACTTTTATTTATATGGTGACAAATCACAACAAGAGATGCCCTGAAGTGCTTTATATTGTAAAATAAAGACGCTACAATTAACACAAAGAAAACCCCAACAATCAAACAACCCACCGGGAAAACTTTATTTTAACATGAAGAAACTTCTGAGAACCACTGAATATTACCCAACATCTGGATTGCTGTTATCCTGAAATGCATTTCACAAATAGTGCTTCTAAGTGATAATGCAGTCATAGGGATGTTTGATAACAACCAATCATTGCGTGTTTGTTGTGGCTGATACCTGTAATATTCATTGGCATCTGATGGTCTCCTCCTACTCTAAAACTGTAGTCACAGCCATAACTTTGGGCACACCGTCCAGTTATTTTAACAACCAACCAAACCTTTGGCAGCTCATTTTGGCATGTTTTGTTAAGGCTCAAAGGCCCGGGTAAAGGGTTTGGACTCAAGCGCAGAACCAAAGACCAGAGCCTGAATGACTTTTAACAGATTTTTTTTTACAAGTGTCTTTGACAGAGCTTCTACTAAATGCAACAGCGAGCAATGACAGAGCACAAGCTGAGTCAGGTCACAGGAATAGCAGGGCCAGGAACTGCAGCAGACAGGAACAGTGACTGCAGGTGGAGATTAGCTGGAGGAGGAGGTGAACGGATCCAGGGGAGTACAGAGTGCGATGCGGGTGCGCAGGGAGGCAGGCAGGTGAGGATGGCAGTTTGAGAGAATGAGTTTTTCCAGCAGCAGCAGACCAGAATCCTGAGGTGTGATTATGGCGAGAGTTGGAGGATGTATCCAGGTGCCAACTAGGAAACAGGAAAAGAGGGTTAAGTGAAACACGCTGAGGAACACAAGGCAAAAAAGCGAGGCAGAGAACTGACTATGGTAAGCAGACAATCTGGCGAAGGTTCATGGTGAGCGCTGGTCATAAATACTGCTGGAGTAATTGCCAACATGTGAGGAGCAGGGAGGAGCGAGGAGGGCTCCACCCAGGGGAGGAGAGCCGATGCTGTGGAAAATGACTCACACCCAGATCGCGACATGTTTAGTATTTTTTATTATTTCTTCGCTCATTTCAAACAGTTTTGGAAGTCATGTTCAGGCTAGTTAGCTCTTCCGGTCTCGTGTTTATAAAAGGCTTAGCCTGTTTCTGTTGTGATATCATTCAACTTCCTCTGTAGAGAAACTCTTGTCCAGACTTTCTCCACCTTCACCGTTTTACACTGCAGCTGGCAGTAATACTTCTAACTGCTCTGGAAATGAATAGAACAACTATTTACCAACCCTGGAATCTGTTAGTTAGCGTCTGACCATTCAAGGAAAGACAAAGTGCCAAAGCAACTAGTTATTGCTTATAAATATAAATACAATTCAGTTCTGTTGGTAACGATAAACTCATTCCACCTTTATGCAGTGGGTTACATAAAAAGCAGCAATTGAGATTTATTTAAACCAAAGAGAAAGACATAATGCCATGCATCCTTGTGCTACATTTATTAAATGCCGCTGCTGTAACTGCAAATAGCGAATTTATGCTCAGTAATAATGTGGGAAACGGCAAATGTTCTGCTTAAAGAGAAAACATTTTGCATAAAAGATGTCAAAGATTTGTTTTATTAGGTTTTCAGTTTCAGCTTTAATTAATCATTCAATATTGTATGTATTAAAGCATCAGTTCATATAAGTAACAGATGCAGTTTGTTGCTCTTTTCTCTTTTTTATAATTACCTCAATTTTTTCAATTCTAACACACCCTTGTCTCAAAAATAACTCCGATCTTATATGAAGAACTCTGTTCCTGAAGTTGTCTTCTTCTTCTTCTCCTTCCAGACTTTCGATCAAAGCCGATCATACCGTGTCAGAGGTGGAAGAGGAGGATGGGCTGCTGCAGAAAAGTTTGCAGGACGGAATGAGGGAGAACTACGTCAACTCTAACTCCTTCAAGCCCCCACTGGCTCGCTCGCTGCGTATTAAGGAAGAGCTTCTCAGCCAGAAGCACCGCCTTCTGAGTCAACCTCCCGCTCTTTCACTGTCTAATCTAGAGTCAGCTGGCTTGCTCAGTCATAGCCAGTCCCATTCCTTGCTTGGCCAGAAGGGTTCTTCTTCGTTCTGGGGAAGTAAGGCTCACCTTGAAAGCCTAATGAAGCTGAAGCAGGCCAGTGGAGCTTTGAGCGACCTCAAAGACCTGCCTACATTCCTGGAGCATCAACACCACAACCACCACGGAGCCTTCTCCTTTAAGAGTTCCCTTCATCATCACCACCACAATCAGGTTTCCAAGGCCCAACATCATCACATTGAAGGAAAGAGAGACCAAGGCCACTCTCCACCTGTTGACCTGAAAATCCCCCAGGTTCGGGGCATGGATCTTTCCTGGGATTCCCATTCCTCTGAGCTTTATGGCTACGGTGCCATGGGGGTTGGGGGTGGTGGCCATGGGGACAACACCCTGAGCCGGAAGCTAAGAGCCATTCTGCCAAAGCAGAACCGCCGAGGAGGAAGCCTTGGGAGCCTCTTGGATGGGGCCGCTGAATATTGGAACTCAGACTTGGATCACTCAAGTTCTGGGCCGGCGTACTCCATCTCTGATGTGGAAGGGGATCCAAGCTCCAAGCAGCCAAGGAAGAAGAGAGGCCGATATCGTCAGTACAACAGTGAGATTCTGGAGGAGGCCATAGCTGTAGTGATGAGCGGGAAGATGAGCGTGTCCAAGGCACAGAACATGTATGGGATCCCACACAGCACCCTGGAGTACAAGGTCAAGGAGCGCATGGGGACCCTGAAGAACCCCCCAAAGAAGAAGCTCAAGCTGATGATGAAGATGGAAGCGGGAGGCCAGGAGTTTCCCAACGAGTCGGAGAACACGCCCACTGCGACCCCACGAGGCGACGGTGCATCGCTAGCAGCTGCCGAGCTCAAGGACAATGTAAAAGAAGAAATCGATGATGATTTCAAACCGATCGACTAAACAACTTACACATGTAAACCTCAACTGACTTAAGTAATTTGAAAATGGATGGGGCTTTATTTGTGCCAATTTACTTTGCAGTATCTGGGTGAGCACAAATGCAGGGATCATATGAGGAGGATTCTTAAACTGGAGAGACACAACTAATCGGATGGTTCTTAACTAGTGTCATTTGAGCGATGCTATAGAAGCATTTGTTCAGCTTTTCTATCCAGGGGCTTAACAAATGCAGCTAAAGACATTAGGTAAATGACAATTATTTACGCATGCTGATAATCCCCAACCCCCAAAAATTCTCTTTTATGAACTTGATACACTGAAGCATTGCTGCTTATAAATGCAGTCCGCTTTGGATTAATATGATAATGATGGGAAAAAATAAGGGGAAGGTTGAAAATTAACTCCTTTAAAGAAGTGACAATTTGGTCCCTTTATCACTCCCCTCTCGCTCATCAAGTACTAGCTCAAAATTGCAACTGTAAGGTTTAATCGTACCATTGATATTCCTCAGTTAGGGTTTCGGAATCAAACCCACTCTCTTATTGCCAGGTAGCCATGACGATTTAACTGAAAATCCTTTTCTTTCCTCCTTCAAATATTCTGCTAATTTCCGTGCGGACGAAAAGCAAGAATAACCCATCCTTTTTATGAACGAGAAGACACAAAAGTCATTCAGGGATGCATGTTTGTGAGTTTCGTGGACACTACTGACTTCTATAATCGACTTCTTTTTTCCTCTATCTTTTCGTTTGATTTGTTTTGCTTTCTTTTGCACTACATTTTGGGTCTGGCGCTTACAGACCAGGTTACCTCGGCATTGTTGCCCATGCATCATGCACTTATTATGGTCTGTCTCTGAAGCCCAGTCACAACTTTGCAAAGGGTCAGAGGTGCACATCGCCTGCATACGCTGATTCATATTCAGATGCAGGAGGCTTCTTTAACCCTCTTTTTTGCCAAGGGACAATTTAAGGGGTGATCTGCTTATGGATCAGCGGGGTTTTTTTAAGGCGGAATGCTACCTCACGGACCTCCATCAGTCTCTCACTGCTGATCCTGGAAAGCTGGAGCCTCCCGCTGGTTGCCTACCAAATGGTGACTAAAGTGAGCTCACCCTCTCATGAAGATCGTTACTGGACAAATGCCTTTTAGGATCAGAATGTGAAACTGTGCTGCTACCCAGTTCATTATCCAATTCCTATAGAGGCTGTAGTTAACCTAAGCTAATGGATTTTGGCTTCTTAGCTAATGACACCATATTGCTGTGTTTTTTTTTCTTTCCTTTTTCTAATCAAAAACAAGCAGAAGCGACTTACGTGAGTTTTAAAAAAAATTCTTCTCCCTAAAACTTCAAAGATGGTTTTAAAGGCAGTTTACTACAACAATGTGCATTTATTGTGGGGTTTTCAGTTTGGGGTGGTGGGTGGGTAATATGCAGTGGGCAGGGGTAGTTGGTAGGTGGGGGAAAGGCAGATTTTAATATATTATAACTTATTATGACTGACTATGTAAAAGCCAATCCATGATTCTGGGTGTTTTTTGTTTGTTTTTTTTCTCTCCTCATTTTTAACTCAGGGTAACTGAGACAGATGTGGATTACAAATATGGTAATTTCCTGTTGGACCTAATAGTAGATGAAAAGATGACACGGCAAACTTCTCACCAGTGCTTTGACTCTGGGAGGGCCATATGGATAATATGGCGGTGCCATAGCAGCAGATAGACCTTTAAGGAATACCGGAAAGGAACAGAACACTGATGTTGGATTTGTGGATTTATGGCGCTGAACCTCTAAGATAGCACTTTTTGAACACAAGAAGAAAAACAAAGGAGAGAGAAAGTTTAAGGTTAAGCATGCAGTGTAGCTCTTTTGCGAGGAATACAACAGAAGGGGCAACGAGGAGGTCAGAGAGGTGGCATAAAAAAAGCTTTAGTGTTTCTGAAAGGTGCAGCTTGGACCCAAACTACTTTTTTTTTCCTCTCAATTACCTCCACAATTTAAAAAGAAAAGAAAAAAAAAGTTTGACAGCTTGAAAAAGTTCCGTTTTTGTGTAGTGTTGTCTCGTTGTTTTCCCCTCCCCTTCGTCGCTAAATGTCGCTCTTCGCTCCTGACACTGCCTGGTGCTCACCCAGTCTGTGAGATTTTTGACATGAGAATTGTAACTCTCTGCTCAGATGAAATGACGATGATTCACTCCTTTTGAAATGTATTGTACATTTTATTTATTTGACTTGATTTTGTTCATTCTCTTTTTTTAAAAAAATGGCATGCACCGCTATTTTTGGCTGATTATGGGTTTGGGACAATTCAGAATATGAATCTTGAGAGTAATAAAAATCCAACAAAGTTAAGTTATGAATCAATCACAATCTAATTATGATTAGAATAATTTACTACCTTTTGCAATCTTCTGGTTACTGGTTGTCCACTTTGCGGCTGCCTTGGTGCGATTGCCAGGCTTGCAAAGCTAACCGAAGTAACTAAAAAAAAAACAAAAGTAGTAATCCTGGATCAGTATAGCCAGGAATCAATATGCATGAAATGCGTCCAACACTTTGCCAATGCTGAGCATTTGAAGTGTCTAAAAGGTTGCCGTGTGCATCAAGTTGGACCCAGCGAAGGACAATGCACTGATCTGATAGTTAAAACAGGATCAAAGCCTGAGTGGTTGTAGTAAAGCACTTGTTATGAACCAGCCTTTGATAAAAGGCACCAAAGCTGTGAATGAAAGTAGGAACAAAACACAACTCACGTCAATCTCCCTGGTCATGTAATACATTTAAATTGTTCCAAAAAAAAACATTTATGCATTATGTAATTGGCGTCATGCACAGGTTTGCATAAATAAACTCAATTGGCACTTAGACTGAGATCCCCTGAGAGGGGCGATTCCTTGAGGGCCAGACAATATCTGAGTATAATTTATTCAAGTGACTAAATCATCTACAAAACTTTCCTCTCGACCTTTCTTGAACCTGTTATGTTACAGTTGGCTTTGGCTCTGTATTTGTCATGGCTTTCTAAAAGTACAAGTCCCATTTTCAGCCTGAACGTATCTACTGAGGTGCATGTCATTTATATATACACATATATTTATTTGGTTTCTTTTTCTCTTGGGTTTCGTTGATTGTTTATAGTCATGTGGTTAACCGCTCCCCCTGTCCGAAAAAGTCCTCCTCCTTGCAACCGAGTCTCGCCTACGACCATGTCTATCTATTTATATTCTAACAAAATAAGAAACACTCAAGTAATGAATGTAGTGACATGAATCCGTCGAACAGTGGTCTGCAGAAACTTTCCACCGTAGCTTCATATTTTTTTTTTCAACAGACTGTTGCTTTCTCTTCTTTTGCTTTCTGCTGCTGTCATTGGAAACGCAGTCGTTTTCAGTAGCCTTCAATAACGCAAATGTCTCAGGATCGAGCCAGTGGGATGGGCAGCAATATTTGTCAGTCGGAAAATGGCGCATGACTTAACTACCTGTACTAAATTCGTAGATGTGTGTACGGACGCACACGCTCACACACGACAAGCTAAACCTGGTCAGTAGAGACCAAGTGCTATACCTCATTCTCAGAACTCCTTTCTGTGCCTCGTACTTTTATGTATCCCTTAGCTGGGAGCTTGGCAAAGGCATAGTTGATACTCTGGGAAATGCAGTATGCTCCACTGTTTCTTTGCTTGTATGAGCTTTTCTTCTGTGTTTCACCTTCATATTGCAAAAAAAGACACGTCAAGTGTCTGACTGACCAATACTTGCCACCCACCGCTTTTAAGGAATTTATTTGTTTGCGGAAAAAACCTTATAGCAAGAGACTCACAGGGACTATCCAGCTATCCCAGGTTTAGGTTGGTCTTATATGGGGAGAGTAAAACCCTCTTACTACTTCCTCTAAAATTCAAAACATTTTCCAATTCAGTCATCTGGTTTCACCCTGTAGGCAGTGAGTCAGGTTGGTCCCACCCTGGTTTGAGAAAGAATAGTTTGTTTTTTTTTGTTTCTTTTTTAAATATTTATATATATATATAGATACATGTTTGTTTCCAAGCGTAATAGAACTCCAAGAGGAAACCTGACCAGGGTACTTTTTGTCCTTTTTTCCCTTCACACCCAGAGAAATCAGAGACCCAGCAGTGGAGATTGGGGGACAGGTGGACAAGTTAACCTTCCTTTATGAGCTGTGATTTAAAAAAAATCCTACACATTTGACACTGTATCCCCAAACAAAACAAACAAAAAAAAACAACACAGCACGCACAGGGAAATGTCCTTAACAATGTTCAAAATGAAAAAAAAAAGCTGTATCTTACAAATATGTATGTATTTATTTTACTGTTTTTTGCATCTTCATGTAAGCTAATCAGTTTCTCTTTGCTTTTCAGGTCGGTTTTAATTCAGTTTTTGTTTTTTCTTCTGAGAGAAAGACTGACAATGATATAAAAAGGAGAAAAAAAATGTCAAAAAAAACAAAACAAAACAACTACTGTAACCTCACTTATTAGACGACACGTGATGCACCGTTGTGTTGTTAGGCCCCGGTGCATGATGTGGTGGGATACCAGGATAGAAAGAATTATGTATGCGATCGCTGTGCACCTCTCCGCAGAGAAGTTGCGTCTGTTTCTTATTCCGTCACGCTGCATATCTGGTTGTCATTTATACCTCAGGTCTGACCACTTCAAAGCAGCTGATTGTATGTTAGAAACACACAAACCAGAAGAATCAGGATTTTTAGTATGGCTCGTTTCCAGATTTTTAAATGTAACTGACATAAGCAGATTTTGAATATTTTTTTTTTCTTGTTGTGATTGTTTGTACTGTTGTTCCTCAAATGGCATCTTTGTTTGTTAAACAAAAAAGAAAAAAGATGAATTCCTTAAAAGCCAGAAGCCAGGTTTCCATGAATACGGTTCTGTATTCTTGCTAGCACAGAGCGCGCGCGCACGCACACACACCAATAGAGACGTGACGCACCCACAGCAACACACATTCTCACTCCTCATCAGGTAGCCACACTTTGTGTGGGCGGATTATATGTATAATTATGAAGCTGGAGTCTGCCGTGTCTCTTTTAGAAGCAGGTGGGTGTGTTTTGTCCACAGCCTGCAGAACATCAGCCCTGCTGGCTGATTTTGATCTGGCACACTGGGGCACTGCAGGCACTGCCTCTGTGAAAATCACTTTGTTTGTTTCTTGCCTTTCAACAAAGACTCCCTTTCCTTTTTTCTGTTAAAGGAAAAATCCTCCCTACAGTTGTTCTCTTCTAAGTGGCCGGTCTGTGGTGCTTTGTGCATTCCTGCAGTCTTTTTTAGAACGCTTCCTTCAAACTACCTAGTCTATTTTTGCTGCTGTAAGTGACAACCCTCAGTTCCCAGGGCTTCTTTTCACAGGCCCTGGAGGACGGGGATGGATTTATTGTGTTCGTCTCTGGGTGGGAAGGTAATAGAAATGGAACAATTTTAAGTTGAGGGCTACATTCAGTTTTGCTTGGACGTGGGGAAATCAATAGCAGAACGTGCTGTTTATTTGATATAGAAGGAACACGGGTGGTAAAGCGTTGTATCTGCTTTCCAAAAAGCACAAACATGAAGGATGACTTTTCGTCAATAAATCATTTAAGTCTTATTTTGAAGGCCTGTTCGAAGGAGAATTTTCTTTATCTCTTTTTAAATAAAATCCCACATTTGACCTAAAGCAAGATACTTCAAATCATAGTAAAGGAAAAGTAAGCATTGCTCCTCGACCGTCTCTTGCAGGATTGCACGCTGGTCTCTCGAGACAATCGGAGCTTTAGGCTTGGATTTATCTACTTAAAGACAAAAATGATTCTGCCGTCTAAAAACCAGCTGCAGGAATGCAAAGCATATCACCAGTAGTTAAAATGATGGATTAAATCCCCAGTCCAGAATTAATCCCAGTTTTGGACTTGGATAGCTTAACACGTGTCTGAGAAAAATATGCCCGCTGTGCTGTGGGATGGATTTTTCTTTTAACCACATATCCAACTGCATATCCAAGAAAACCATTTTTGCTCTCTTGCAACAGGATCTGCTGCACTTTGAACGCAGTTTTCCAAAGTAAGAATCAGCATCAACTGACAGTCACAGTTCTCCTCGCGCATCGCAAGCCGTGCTCATTTTCCTTGACACATTTGTACAAGCGCCGCTAAGAGATCTGTCGAATTGTGCATCTCCTCTGACGCGGAGCGTGATGCCAAGTTTTTTAAATGTCAAAGCATTTGTGACAAGCAGTCACTCAGGAGCAGGCTGGCTTTGAAAGCAGAGCTGAGTACAGATCTTAAAGGCCAGACACGCCTCTGGAATGATGCTGATCTGCAGCAATCAACACAACAGACTCCTTCACTCGCTGCTGTTTAAAAGTGTTAAATAAATGTGATGTGCCAGGGTATTTTGGCACAAATCACAAACTAATAAATGCCCTCCAAGGACAAAAAGTTATTTGAAATTTTCTTCTAGTAGGCTTTGATTATTTTCACAGGGCCGAATGAGTAAGGGATTACATAAAGTTGTTCAATCAGTGGAATCAAGTGTGCCTTTTTGAAGACTCTAATCTTGTTCTAATTCTAATCTTGAATTTGAAGACACAATCTCAAATCTAGTGTTCTAGGGTTGCTTTCTTAATCAAGTATAATCTAACAACCAGGTTGAAATGACAAAGTAGCTGCTTGAAGAGTGGCATTTTTCCTCCAACGTCGTGAGATTCGGGTCAAATTTGTAGGTTTAAAATTCACAGCCCCACCCTCCTGTTACCCTGCTTGATTAGGTTACACCGTGAGAGGCACACGGGCAGACTTTTGTTTTATTTTCCTTACCCATTAGCTGCTCTCACCTCCAGCTGGCCTGCTTTGCTAGTGTGTACGTCAGCCCTCCTTACAGACAGTCACATAGATGCAGTGGTCTGAGGAGGTGGATGGGAGTGCAACGGTGAAATCTAAGTGAAGTGGAGAAGAATAAAGGCCGCTGAAGGTCGCCTTCCCCACCCCCACGCTACAGTTAAACATCAGGCTCTCATTGAAACGATGCTGAAATTCACCTCAGAACTCAACATTACGTTGGCGCTGTGATTGAAAGGTGCCACAGCTGATCGGAAACTTCACTTACAGCGAGGAGGGGATTTTTAGGGACAAAAATAGCAGATTTTTTGGGGGGGGGGGTTATTTTGAAAATGCAATTCAGGGCTTTGTGAAGGAAATGCTCTTGTGTGTTGCCATGACAATCTTGCAGCATTGTTCCCCTGTGGAGATGTGTCTGGCCCCTTACAGCCACCTA
Source organism: Hemichromis elongatus (assembly GCA_015108515.1). Classification (NCBI taxonomy): domain Eukaryota; kingdom Metazoa; phylum Chordata; class Actinopteri; order Cichliformes; family Cichlidae; genus Hemichromis; species Hemichromis elongatus. The sequence goes on from VUQR01028366.1 coordinate 21,682, forward strand.
CATGGACCAGTTGGTCTCTGTTCCTCTGAACTCAGATCCAGCTCAGCTGACAGCTGTTCACAAAGATTTAGCTCTAATTTGGATATTTTAGTAGAACTTCAGCAGTGCTGATATGGATTCATTAGCTTTTGTCTTGTGTACTTTGTGTTGAGGGAAATGCTGCCGGACTAAGACACGATACTACAGACCACAAAGATTTACCCCACATGTCCCCCACATTTACCCCAAAATGTCTCATTTTCTTTTCCTTCATCTTCATCCTGCTCTTTTATTCTTTGTTCTTCTCTTTGCTCGTCTCTGAAATTGTTGCTACCTCAATCTGTCATGTCTGTAGCAATCTATTCAGATGCAGAGAAGTCAGTTGCACAAAGCTGACTTGAAAACTGAAGCATATTTCCTGTTAAGTACAGTTAAAATCATTGTTCATGGGCTGTGCCACCATGTAAATCTTCAAGTTAAATGCTGCATAGGGGATTTTATCAGGCCATAGTTTTCAGAGATGTATTCTTTGGGTTTCCTTACAGAAAAGGTGTCAGATTTTGACTTTCCTATCTATGAAAAGTTTCCAGTGATGCTCTGTCATGCCTGTGCATCTCTTCACACACTTCTCTGAACATAAAGCATTAACTCCTCGGATACCTTCACTTTTTGTCCCACGATTGTGTGTCCTTCTCGCAGCATCTTTGGTCGTTGGAGCGTGAGTGCTGCAGAGCTGACAGGGCCTAATTTGTTCCCAGAGAGATGGGCTGTTTCTGCAGGTCAGTCACCTTTCTTCAGGCCTTTTCATAAACGTCATTTCCTTCTTCTTCTCCCGGTGTTCTGTTAACAATGCAGAGTTCTCATCTTTTCTCATTCTACTAACTCTTCACAGAGGCTTTGCTTTACTTTGCTTTTAACTGTGTACAGATTATTTTTTTATAGACAGGGCTTGAGGCTCTTTTAGCAACAAGGAGATCATTATCCTCTGAAATACTAAGTCTTTCTAGAAGAAGAAAAAAACCTACTGAAATTCTGCATATGGGATGTTTTGGGATTTGGTTAATATTTCAGCTGTAGTGTAAATTTTACAAACCAAAACATACTCGGTGTTTTTAAGGTTTAATCTCGTGTTTTGATGGTTCAGGGTAATGAGCTTGGCTTTTGGTGTCTATGTTTAAAAAAGAAAACAAGAAAAAATGTGAGCGGGCGTTGTGTTTTGTGGAAATCTCCCGTGTGTTTTCCGTGATCCTCTTGTAGCTTGTTTTTTCCGTCCTTCGCGTTTATGGTGTTCTCTTAATTTGAACTTTGGCGTCCTTGACAGCCACGTACCTTCTCTGTTACCTTCGACTTATGAAGCCTACACTACATGCAGATAACCACGGCAGCCGGTGTATTTTTAGTCAAGCTGAAGAACAACACTGGCTCATGAGTAAGATCGATTGTCAGGTCAGACAGACTGGCACTTGCTGAGCGGATATTGGAGTTCAGTCCTCAGACAGGAAGTTTGGTGGGTGAGATACAAATTCTCAAACTGTAAAGAAGATTAAATGTCACGAGACCTCACACTCATCTGGCTGAAGCTTACTTACGGAAGCAAGAACATCGCTTAAAAGGGTATTTGAAAAGTCTCTTTTATTGTTTTTGATGAATTCTGTACTTTGTTTTTTAGCCAAATACTTTTCCAGTGCTTTATGAACAGCAAGGATTGTAAATCTGAATAACTCTTAGCAGGGGAGGCTCACGCAGAGCTCGTTTAATGGCCCAGCTCGTTGCTTCTCTGGAGATCTAACGAGACTCGGACTGTTGCCTTCCCAAATGTCAAAATTACAGGAAGCTGCTCCATTAAGAACAGAAGAGAAAAAAACAAAACAAAACGAGCGCTTTGAATCCATGTGCGGGAAAAATAACGCCGTGTTTGTTCTTTCTTTCAGTCTTTGATGATGATATTCTTTTTTTTTTTTTCATCTTGGTGTTTTTTGTGCGC